>JAAEAF010003245.1:0-114455 GCA_011037195.1 Triatoma infestans | reverse complement strand
TTGTAATACTTAAGCGAAATGTCAAACATGGTATTCCGTTTATGTAGAACCACTGCTTCTAACACGAACGAAAGGTTAGTGGCAGATTGTGATACCTATACGGAATGTCAAACATGGTATTCCGTTTATGTAGTACACTGGTTCTAAAACGAACGGAAGCTTAGTGACAGATTGTGATATCTAAATGAAATGCCAAATTTGGTATTCCGTTTATGTAGTACCACTGTTCCTAACACAATCGTAAGCTTAGTGGCAGATTGAGATACCTATACGGAATGTCAAACATGGTATTCCGTTTATGTAGTACACTGCTTCTAACACGAACGGAAGCTTAGTGACAGTTTGTGATAACTAAACGAAATGCCAAAATTGGTATTCCGTTTATGTAGTACCAATGCTTCTAACACGAACGGAAGCTTAGTGACAGTTTGTGATACCTAAACGAAATGTCAGACTTGCTATTCCGTTTATGTAGTTCACTGCTTCTAACACGAACGGATGCTTAGTGATAGATTGTGATACCTATACGTAACGTCAAACATGGTATTCCGTTTGTGTAGTACCACTGCTTCTAACACGAACGGAAGCTTAGTGACGGTTTGTGATACCTAAACGAAATGCCAAACTTGGTATTCCGTTTATGTAGTACCACTGCTTCTATCACGAACGGAAGCTTAGTGACAGATTGTGATACCTAAACGGAATGTCAAACTTGGTATTCCGTTTATGTAGTACACTGCTTCTAACACGAACGGAAGGTTAGTGGCAGATTGTGATACCTAAGCGAAATGTCAAACTTGGCATTCCGTTTATGTAGTACCACTCCCTGTAACACGAACGGACAGTTATTGACAGTTTGTGATACCTAAACGGAATGTCAAACTTGGTATTCCGTTTATGTAGAACCACTGCTTCTAACACGAACGAAAGGTTAGTGGCAGATTGTGATACCTATACGGAATGTCAAACATGGTATTCCGTTTATGTAGTACACTTGTTCTAAAACGAACGGAAGCTTAGTGACAGATTGTGATATCTAAATGAAATGCCAAATTTGGTATTCCGTTTATGTAGTACCACTGTTCCTAACACAATCGTAAGCTTAGTGGCAGATTGAGATACCTATACGGAATGTCAAACATGGTATTCCGTTTATGTAGTACACTGCTTCTAACACGAACGGAAGCTTAGTGACAGTTTGTGATAACTAAACGAAATGCCAAAATTGGTATTCCGTTTATGTAGTACCAATGCTTCTAACACGAACGGAAGCTTAGTGACAGTTTGTGATACCTAAACGAAATGTCAGACTTGCTATTCCGTTTATGTAGTTCACTGCTTCTAACACGAACGGATGCTTAGTGATAGATTGTGATACCTATACGTAACGTCAAACATGGTATTCCGTTTGTGTAGTACCACTGCTTCTAACACGAACGGAAGCTTAGTGACGGTTTGTGATACCTAAACGAAATGCCAAACTTGGTATTCCGTTTATGTAGTACCACTGCTTCTATCACGAACGGAAGCTTAGTGACAGATTGTGATACCTAAACGGAATGTCAAACTTGGTATTCCGTTTATGTAGTACACTGCTTCTAACACGAACGGAAGGTTAGTGGCAGATTGTGAGACCTAAACGAAATGTCAAACTTGGTATTCCGTTTAGGTAGTACCACTGGTTCCAACACGAACGGAAGTTTAGTAGCCGATTGTGATACCTGCAGGGAATGTCTAACATGGTATTCCGTTTATGTAGTACACTGCTTCTAACACGAACGGAAGGTTAGTGACAGATTGTGATACCTTAATGAAATGTCGAACTTGGTATTCCGTTTATGTAGTACACTGCTTCTAACACGAACGGAAGGTTAGTAGCAGATTGTGATACCTAAACGAAATGCCAAACTTGGTATTCCGTTTATGCAGTATACTGCTTCTAACACGAAGGGAAGCTTAGTGACAGATTGTGATACCTAAACGAAATGTCAAACTTGGTATTCCGTTTATGTAGTACACTGCTTCTAACACGAACGGAAGGTTAGGAGCAGATTGTGATACCTAAAGGGAATGTCAAACTTGGTATTCCGTTTATGTAGTACACTGCATCTAACACGAACGGAAGCTTAGTGACAGATTGCGATACCTATACGGAATGTCAAAATTGGTATTCCATTTATGTAGTACCACTGCTTCTAACATGAACAGAAGGATAGTGGCAGATTCCGATACCTAAACGAAATGTCAAACTTGGTATTCCGTTTATGTAGTACACTGCTTCTAACACGAACGGAAGGTTAGTAGCAGATTGTGATACCTAAACGAAATGGCAAACTTGGCATTCCGCTTATGTAGTACCACTGCTTCTAACACGGACGGAAGGTTAGTGACAGTTTGTAATACTTAAGCGAAATGTCAAACATGGTATTCCGTTTATGTAGTACCACTCTTCTAACACGAACGGAAGGTTAGTGACAGATTGTGATACCTATACGGAATTTCAAACTTGGTATTGCATTTATGTAGTACCACTGCTTCTAACACGAACGGTAGGTTAGGAGCAGATTGTGATACCTAAACGGAATGTCAAACTTGGTATTCCGTTTATGTAGTACCACTGCATCTAACACGAACGGAAGGTTAGTGGCAGATTGTGATACGTAAACGGAATGACAAACTTGGTATTCCGTTGATGTTGTACACTGCTTCTAACACAAACGGAAGGTTAGTTACAGATTGTGATACCTAAACGGAATGTCAAACATGGTATTCCGTTTATGTAGTACCATTGGTTCTAACACGAATGGAAGGTAAATGACAGTTTGTGATACCTATACGAAATGTCAAACATGGTTTTCCGTTTATGTAGTACACTGCTTCTAACACAAACGGAAGCTTAGTGACAGATTGAGATACCTATACGGAATGTCAAACATGGTATTCCGTTTATGTAGTACCACTGCTTCTAACACGAACGGAAGGTTAGTGACATTTTGTAATACTTAAGCGAAATGTCAAACATGGTATTCCGTTTATGTAGTACACTGGTTATAACACGAACCGAAGCTTAGTGACAGATTGTGATACCTATACGGAATGTCAAACATGGTATTCCGTTTATGTAGTAGCACGGCTTCTAACACGAACGGAAGCTCAGTGACAGTTTGTGATACCTATACGTAATGTCAAACTTCGTATTCCGTTTATATAGTACCACTGCTTCTAACACGAACGGAAGCTTAGTGACAGTTTGTGATACCTAAACGAAATGCCAAACTTAGTATTCCGTTTATGTAGTACCACCGCTTCTAACACGAACGGAAGGTTAGTGACAGTTTGTGATACGTAAACGAAATGTCAAACTTGGTATTCCGTTTATGTAGTACCACTGCTTGTAACACGAACGGAAGCTTAGTGACAGTTTGTGATACCTAAACGAAATGCCAACTTGGTATTCCGTTTATGTAGTCCACTGCTTCTAACACGAACGGAAGCTTAGTGACAGTTTGTAATACTTAAGCGAAATGTCAAACACGGTATTCCGTTTATGTAGTACCACTGCTTCTAACACGAACGGAAGGTTAGTGGCAGATTGTGATACCTATACGGAATGTCAAACATGGTATTCCTTTTATGTAGTACACTGGTTTTAACACGAACGGAAGCTTAGTGACAGATTGTGATACCTATACGTAATGTCAAACATGGTATTCCGTTTATGTAGTAGCACTGCATCTAATGCGAACGGAAGCTTAATGACAGTTTGTGATACCTAAACGAAATGCCAAACTTGGTATTCCGTTTATGTAGTACCACTGCTTCTAACACGAACGGAAGGTTAGTGGCAGATTGTGATACCTAAACGGAATGTCAAACTTGGTATTCCGTTTATGTAGTACAATGCTTCTAACACGAACGGAAGGTTAGTGGCTGATTGTGATACCTAAACGAAATATCAAACATGGTATTCCGTTTATATAGTACCACTTGTTCTAACACGAAAGGTAGGTTAGTGACAGTTTGTGATAACTATACGGAATGTCAATCTTGGTATTGCGTTTATGTAGTACCACTGGTTCTAACACGAACGGAAGGTTAGTAGCAGATTGTGATACCTAAACGAAAGGTCAAACTTGGTATTGCATTTATGTAGTACACTGCTTCTAAGTCGAACGAAAGATTAGTGGCAGATTGTGATACCTAAACGAAATGTCAAACTTTGTATTCGGTTTATGTAGTAACACTGGTTCTAATTGGAACGGAAGCTTAGTAGCAGATTGTGATTCCTAAACGGAATGTCAAAATTGGTAGTCCGTTTATGTAGTACCACTGATTCTAACTCGAAAGGAAGGTTAGTAGGAGATTGTGATACCTAAAGGGAATGCCAAACTTGGTATTCCGTTTATGTAGTACACTGCTTCTAACCCGAACGGAAGGTTAGTAGCTGATTGTGATACCTAAACGGAATGTCAAACTTTGTATTCCATTTATGTAGTACCGCTGGTTCTAACACGAACGGAAAGTAAGTGACAGTTTGTGATACCTATACGGAATGTCAAACATGGTATTCCGTTTATGTGGTACACTGCTTCTAACACAACGGAAGCTTAGTGACAGATTGAGATACCTATACGGAATGTCAAACATGGTATTCCGCTTATGTAGTACCACTGCTTCTAACACGAACGGAAGCTTAGGGATAGTTTGTGATACCTAAACGAAATGCCAAACTTGGTATTCCGTTTATGTAGTACCACTGCTTCTAACACGAACGGAAGGTTAGTGGCAGATTGTGATACCTATACGGATTGTCAAACTTGGTATTCCGTTTATGTAGTACCACTGCTTCTAACACGAACGGAAGCTTAGTGACAGATTGTGATACCTATACGGAATGTCAAACTTGGTATTCCGTTTATGTAGTACCACTGCTACTAACACGAACGGTAGATTAGTGACATATTGTGATACGTATACGGAATGTCAAACTTCGTATTCCGTTTATGTAGTACCACTGCTTCTAACACCAACGGAAGCTTAGTGACAGTTTGTGATACCTAAACGAAATGCCAAACTTGGTGTTCTGTTTATGTAGTACCAGTGCTTCTAACACGAACGGAAGGTTAGTGACAGTTTGTGATACCTAAACGAAATGTCAAACTTGGTATTCCGTTTATGTAGTACCAGTGCTTCTAACACGAACGGAAGCTTAGTGACCGTTTGTGATACCTAAACGAAATGCCAAACTTGGTATTCCGTTTATGTAGTACCACTGCTTCTAACACGAACGGAAGCTTAGTGACAGTTTGTGATACCTAAACGAAATGTCAAACTTGGTATTCCGTTTATGTAGTACCACTGCTTCTAACACGAACGGAAGGTAAGTGACACTTTGTAATACTTAAGCGAAATGTCAAACATGGTATTCCGTTTATGTAGAACCACTGCTTCTAACACGAACGAAAGGTTAGTGGCAGATTGTGATACCTATACGGAATGTCAAACATGGTATTCCGTTTATGTAGTACACTGGTTCTAAAACGAACGGAAGCTTAGTGACAGATTGTGATATCTAAATGAAATGCCAAATTTGGTATTCCGTTTATGTAGTACCACTGTTCCTAACACAATCGTAAGCTTAGTGGCAGATTGAGATACCTATACGGAATGTCAAACATGGTATTCCGTTTATGTAGTACACTGCTTCTAACACGAACGGAAGCTTAGTGACAGTTTGTGATAACTAAACGAAATGCCAAAATTGGTATTCCGTTTATGTAGTACCAATGCTTCTAACACGAACGGAAGCTTAGTGACAGTTTGTGATACCTAAACGAAATGTCAGACTTGCTATTCCGTTTATGTAGTTCACTGCTTCTAACACGAACGGATGCTTAGTGATAGATTGTGATACCTATACGTAACGTCAAACATGGTATTCCGTTTGTGTAGTACCACTGCTTCTAACACGAACGGAAGCTTAGTGACGGTTTGTGATACCTAAACGAAATGCCAAACTTGGTATTCCGTTTATGTAGTACCACTGCTTCTATCACGAACGGAAGCTTAGTGACAGATTGTGATACCTAAACGGAATGTCAAACTTGGTATTCCGTTTATGTAGTACACTGCTTCTAACACGAACGGAAGGTTAGTGGCAGATTGTGATACCTAAGCGAAATGTCAAACTTGGCATTCCGTTTATGTAGTACCACTCCCTGTAACACGAACGGACAGTTATTGACAGTTTGTGATACCTAAACGGAATGTCAAACTTGGTATTCCGTTTATGTAGTACCATTGGTTCTAACACGAACGGAAGGTAAATGACAGTTTGTGATACCTATACGAAATGTCAAACATGGTATTCCGTTTATGTAGTACACTGTTTCTAACACAAACGGAAGCTTAGTGACAGATTGAGATTTTGAATATCTAAATGAAATGCCAAATTTGGTATTCCGTTTATGTAGTCCACTGTACTAACACAATCGTACGATTAGTGGCAGATGAGATACCTATACGGAATGTCAAACATGGTATTCCGTTTATGTAGTACATGCTTATAACACGAACGGAAGCTTACGTGACAGTTTGTGATCCTAACTAACGAAATGCCAAAATGTTATTCCGTTTATACCTTATAGTCCACATGTTCAACCACGAACGAACTTAGTGACAGTTTGTGATAACCTAAACGAAAGTAGATCTTGCTATTCCGTTTATGTAAGTTCACTGCTTCTAACACGACCGGATGCTAGTGATAGATTGTACTCATCCATAGTAACGTAAAGCATGGTATTCCGTTTATGTATAACACTGCTTCTAACACGAACGGAAGCTTGTGACAGTTTGTGATACCTAAACTAACATGCCAAACTTGGTATTCCGTTTATGTAGTCACTGCTTCTATCACGAACGGAATGCTTAGTGGATCAGATTGTGATACCTAAACGGAACTGTCAAACTTGGTATTCGTTTGGATATTACACTGCTTCTATACACGAACGGAAGCTGGTGTGGAAGCATTGTGAGACCTAAACGAAATGTCAAACTGGTATTCGTTAGGTAGTACCACTGGTTCCAACACGAACGGAAGTTAGGAGCAGATTGTGATACCTGCAGGGGAAGATGTTCTAACATGGTATTCCGTTTATGTAGCTACACGTTCTAACACGAACGGAAGGTTAGTGACAGATTGTGACTACCTAAGAAATGTCGAAACTTGGTATTCCGTTTATGTAGTACCTGCTTCTAACAAGCACGGAAGGTTAGTATGCAGATTGTGATACCTAAACGAAATGCAAACATGTATTCCGTGTATCGTAGATTGTCTAACACGACGGGAAGCTTAGTGCAGATTGTGATACCTAAACGAAATGTCAAACTTGGTATTCCGTTTATGTAGTGACCTGCTGGGAAGGTTTAGTAGCAATTCTAAACGAAATGCAAACTTGGCATTTATGTAGGACACTGCTTCTAACACGACACGGAAGTTGTGACAGATTGTGGATACCTAAGGGAATGTCAAAGTGGTATTCCGTTTATGTAGTACCACTGCTTCTAACACGAACGGAAGGTTTGGAGACAGATTTGCGATCCTAAACGGAATGGTGCAAAAATTGGTATTCATCTTTCTATGTATACCACTTGCTTTTATGTAGTACTAATGAACAGAGTTAGTGGCAGATTGCTTCTAAACACGATTACTAAAACGAATGTCAAACTTGGTATTACGTTAATGTGTACATGCTTTTAACACGAACGGAAGGTAGTATTGGGATACCTAAACGAAATGGCAAACTGGGGCATCGATTATTGTAGTAACAATGTTAACACGGGACGGAAGTTAGTGACAGTTTGTAATACTTACGCGAATCTAATGTCAAACATGGTATTCCGTTTATGTAGTACCACTCTTCTAACACGAACGGAAGGTTAGTGACAGATTGTGATACCTATACGGAATTTCAAACTTGGTATTGCATTTATGTAGTACCACTGCTTCTAACACGAACGGTAGGTTAGGAGCAGATTGTGATACATAAACGAAACGTCAAACTTGGTATTCCGTTTATGTAGTACCACTGGTTCTAACACGAACGGAAGGTCAGTAGCAGATTGTGATACCTAAACGAAATATCAAACTTGGTATTCCGTTTATGTAGTACACTGCTTCTCAGACGAACGGACGGTTAGTGACAGTTTGTGATACCTAAGCGAAATGTGGACCTTGGTATTCCCTTTATGTAGTACCACTGCTTCTAACACGAACGGGAAGTTAGTGGCAGTTTGCGATACCTAAACGAAATGTCAAACTTGGTATTACGCTTATGTAGTGCCACTGCTTCTAACACGAACGGAAGGTTAGTGACAGTTTGTGATACGTAATCGAAATGTCAAACTCGGTATTCCGTTTATGTAGTACCACTGCTTATAACACGAACGGAAGGTTAGTGGCAGTTTGTGATACCTAAACAGAATGTCAAACTTGGTATTCCGTTAATGTAGTACCACTGCTTCTAACACGAACGGAAGCTTAGTGACAGTCTGTGATACCTAAACGAAATGTCAGACTTGCTATTCCGTTTATGTAGTACGCTGCATCGAACACGAACGGATGGTTAGGAGCAGATTGTGATACCTAAAGGGAATGTCAAACTTGGTATTCCGTTTATGTAGTACACTGCCTCTAACACGAACGGAAGCTTAGTGACACATTGCGATACGTATACGGAATGTCAAACTTCGTATTCCGTTTATGTAGTACCACTGCTTTTCTGTATGTCTATGAAGGAAGGATAGAGGCCGCAGATTGTGAACCTAAAAAGGAAAATGTCAAACTTGGTATTCCGTTTATGTAGTACACTGCTTCTAACACGAACGGAAGGTTAGTAGCAGATTGTGATACCTAAACGAATTGTCAAACTTGGTATTCCGCTTATGTAGTACCACTGCTTCTAACACGAACGGAAGGTTAGTGACAGTTTGTAATACTTAAGCGAAATGTCAAACATGGTATTCCGTTTATGTAGTACCACTCTTCTAACACGAACGAAAGGTTAGTGACAGAATGTGATACCTATACGGAATGTCAAACTTGGTATTGCATTTATGTGGTACCACTGCTTCTAACACGAACGGAAGGTAAGTGACAGTTTGTGATACGTAAACGAAATGTCAAACTTGGTATTCCCTTTATGTAGAACCACTGCTTTTAACACGAACGGAAGCTTAGTGACAGTTTGTGATACCTAAACGAAATGTCAAAAATGGTATTCCGTTTATGTAGTACACTGCTTCTAACACGAACGGAAGCTTACTGACAGATTGTGATACCTATACGGAATGTCAAACATGGTATTCTGTTTATGTAGTACCACTGCTTCTAACACGAACGGAAGCTTAGTGACAGTTTGTGATACCTAAACGAAATGCCAATCTAGGTATTCCGTTTATATAGTACCACTGCTTCTAACACGAACGGAAGGTTAGTGACAGTTTGGGATACCTAAACGAAAGGTCAACTTGGTATTCCGTTTATGTAGTACCACTGCTTCTAACACGAGCGGAAGGTAAGTGGCAGTTTGTGATACCTATACGAAATGTCAAATTTGGTATTCCGTTTATGTAATACCATTGCTTCTAACACGGACGGAAGGTTAGTGACAGTTTGTGATACCTAAAAGAAACGTCAAACTTGGTATTCCGTTTATGTAGTACCACTGGTTCTAACACGAACGGAAGGTCAGTAGCAGATTGTGATACCTAAACGAAATATCAAACTTGGTATTCCGTTTATGTAGTACACTGCTTCTCAGGCGAACGGACGGTTAGTGACAGTTTGTGATACCTAAGCGAAATGTCAACCTTGGTATTCCCTTTATGTAGTACCACTGCTTCTAACACGAGCGGGTGGTTAGTGGCAGTTTGTGATACCTAAACGAAATGTCAAACCTGGTATTCCGCTTATGTAGTGCCACTGCTTCTAACACGAAGTGAAGGTTAGTGACAGTTTGTGATACGTAATCGAAATGTCAAACTCGGTATTCCGTTTATGTAGTACCACTGCTTATAACACGAACGGAAGGTTAGTGACAGTTTGCGATACCTAAACGAAATGTCAAACTTGGTATTCCGTTTATGTAGTACACTGCTTCTAACACGAACGGAAGGTTAGTGGCAGTTTGTGATACCTAAAAGGAATGTCAAACTTGGTATTCCGTTTATGTAGTACACTGCTTCTAACACGAACGGAAGGTTAGTGGCAGTTTGTGATACCTAAACGAAATGTAAATCTTGGTATTCCGTTTATGTAGTACACTGCTTCTAACACGAAAGTAAGGTTAGTGGCAGTTTGTCATACCTAAACGGAATGTCAAACTTGGTATTCTCTTTATGTAGTACAGTGCTTCTAACACGAACGGAAAGTTAGTTATAGTTTGTGATACCTTAAGGGAATGACAAACATGGTATTCCGTTTATGAAGTACCACTGTTTCTAACAAGAACGGAAGGATAGTGGCAGATTTTTATACCTAAACGAAATGTCAAACTTGTTATTCCGTTTATATAGTACACTGCTTCTAACACGAACGGAAGGTTAGTGGCAGTTTGTGATACCTAAACGCAATGTCAAACTTGGTATTCCATTTATGTAGTACCACTGTTTCTAACACGAACGGAAGGTTATTGGCAGTTTGTGATACCTAAACGAAATGTCAAAATTGGTATTCCATTTATGGAGTACCACTGCTTCTAACACGAACGGAAGGTTATTGACAGTTTGTGATACCTAAACGAAATGTCAAACTTGGTATTCCGTTTATGTAGTACACTGCTTCTAACACGACCGGAACGTTAGTGTCAGTTTGTGATACCTAAACGTAATGTCAACCTTGGTATTCCGTTTAAGTTATACCACTGCTTCTAACACGAACGGAAGTTTAGTGACAGTTTCTGATACCTAAACGAAATGTCAAACTTGGTATTCCGTTTATGTAGTACCACTGCATCTAACAGGAACGGAAGGTTAGTGGCAGTTTGTGATACCTAAACGGAATGTCAAACTTGGTATCCCGTTTATGTAGTTCCTCTGCTTCTAACACTAACGGAAGCTTAGTGACAGTTTGTGATACCTAAACCAAATGTCAAACTTGGCATTCCGTTTATGTAGTACCACTGCTTGTAACACGAACGGAACAAGTATTGAAGTTTTGATACCTAAACGAAATGTAAAACTTGGTATTCCGCTTATGTAGTACCACTGCATCTAACACGAACGGAAGGTTAGTGGCAGTTTGTGATACCTAAACGAAATGTCAAACTTGGTATTCCGCTTATGTAGTACCACTGCTTATAACACGAACGGAAGGTTAGTGACAGTTTGCGATACCTAAACGAAATGTCAAACTTGGTATTCCATTTATGTAATTCCACTGCTTCTAACACGAACGGAAGGTTATTGACAGTTTGTGATACCTAAGCGAAATGTCAAAGTTGGTATTCCGTTTATGTAGTACCGCTGCTTATAACACGAACGGAAGGTTAGTGACAGTTTGTGATACCTAAACGAAAGGTCATACTTGGTATTCCGTTTATGTAGCACCAGTGTTTCTAACACGAACGGAAGTTTAGTGGCAGATTTTGATACCTAAACGAAATGTCAAACTTGGTACTCCGTTATGTAGTACACTGCTTCTAACACGACCGGAAGGTGGGTGACAGTTTGTGATACCTAAACGAAATGTCAACCTTGGTATTCCGTTTATAAAGTACCACTGCTTCTAACACGAACGGAATGTTAGTGATGGTTTGTGATACCTGAAAGAAATGTCAAACTAGGTATTCCGTTTATGCTATGTTACATGCTTTATATACAGACCGGAAGGTTAGTGACAGTTTGTGTTACCTAAAAGAAATGTCAACTTTGGTATTCCGTTTAAGTTGTACCACTGCTTCTAACACGAACGGAAGGTTAGCGACAGTTTCTGATACATAAACGAAATGTCAAACTTGGTATTCTGTTTATGTAGTACACTGCTTCTAAGTCGAACGGACGGTTAGTGACAGTTTGTGATACCTAAACGAAATTTCAAACTTGGTATTCCATTTATGTGGTTCCACTGCTTCTAACACTAACGGAAGGTTATTGACAGTTTGTGATACCTAAGCGAAATGTCAAACTTGGCATTCCGTTTATGTAGTACCACTCCCTGTAACACGAACGGACAGTTATTGACAGTTTGTGATACCTAAACGGAATGTCAAACTTGGTATTCCGTTTATGTAGTACCACTGCATCTAACACGAACGGAAGCTTAGTGACAGTTTGTGATACCTAAACCAAATGTCAAACTTGGCATTCCGTTTATGTAGTACCACTGCTTGTAACACGAACGGACGGTTATTGACAGTTTGTGATTCCTAAACGAAGTGTAAAACTTGGTATTCCGTTTATGTAGTACCACTGTATCTAACACGAACGGAAGGTTAGTGGCAGTTTGTGATACCTAAACGAAATGTCAAACTTGGTTTTCCGCTTATGTAGTACCACTGCTTCTAACACGAACGGAAGGTTAGTGGCAGTTTGTGATACGTAATCGAAATGTCAAACCTGGTATTCTGTTTATGTAGTACCACTGCTTATAACACGAACGGAAGGTTAGCGACAGTTTCTGATACATAAACGAAATGTCAAACTTGGTATTCGGTTGTATGAGTACATGCTTCTAACACGACGGAAGGTTGGGGTCAGTTTGTGATAACTAAAAGAAATGTTCAATTCTTGGTATTCCGTTTATGTAGTACACTGCTTCTAACACGAAAGTAAGGTTAGTGGCAGTTTGTCATACCTAAACGGAATGTGAAACTTGGTATTCCCTTTATATAGTACAGTGCTTCTAACACGAACGGAAAGTTAGTTATAGTTTGTGATAGTTTGTTATAGTATAGTATATTTATTTATTGCTTTTTAAGTGTACACTTTATAAGCAAGGAGTTGTATGTTTTTATAATACGAAAATACAAAATAAAACAAAATAAATATTACACATTCAAAAAGAAAAAAAGTAACACACAAACACAAAAAGTAACACATCTAGAAAATTAATTAAGGAAAAGGACTAATAACAATAACATATTCAAGATCTATAGTATGAAAAATAAAAAGGGTGAAAATGTAAACCTCACTTATGGCGACAGAGAGAAAAAAACAAAGAAACTATTTTGTAAATAATGTAAATAATCAATAATCACTATATATATATCTTAGACCACTAACACTTAAATCTGAGACCATTCACTACAAACAAAAAGAGGTTGTTCATTTTTCTTAAATTTAAAGTGCTCAATAAATTTTCCATTTTTTCGGATTCAGACATAGATTCATTTATGAAACAGGAAATATATTTAACTCTAAATTGATTAAGTTCCGAGCAATAAAAAAAAAAATGAGACAGTGTATCAAAATGTTGTGAATCACAGAGTAGGCAGTAATTCTCGGGAGAAAATTTATAACGCATATCACCAAATGTTATTCTAGAACACTTTTTACAAGCCAGTCTTATTTGTGACATCAATCTTAATTTGTTGATATGGCACGTCAAATTGAGATAGCTTTCTCCAGGTCCAAAAGAGCTAATATTTCTATAATACAAATTATAGCGACTATTTATAGCAAGGTCAACATCAACGGAAAATAAGTGATTTTTCAATTTGGCAAGTACATCACTTCTGCTTTTTCGTAGAAAAAAGGCATCCTGTTTAAGCCATACATTCTCCGTTCCAATGGAATAAAGAAACGATTTAAATTCAGAGACCCAATTGAAAGGTATTGAAGAAAAATCAGTTAGTTTATGCAATCTCAGATAACAAATTCTAGGAATGCGGCTGTCTGGCATTAACAGCAACTTTTCCCACCAATTAAACATTCTTTTAAAAACATTGTATTTTAGGTGTACTCTGCCTGTTTCAAGTCTAATGTATGAGTTTGGAGTACCAGAAGGAAGTTGTAGAAGAGACTTAAAAAACAAAATTTGGCTCCTCTCGAGGATATCCAAACACTGGGAGCCCCAAATTTCAGCCATATACAGCAAAACACTTTCTGAAAGAGATTTATAAAGATAGCATTTGGTGCTCCAAACATGTGATTTACTGGTACTTAATAATCTATATACTACAGAGTTGGCTGCAATACTCTTTTGCAAAAACCACTTACCAGTCTGTGTAAATTTGCCTGATGCATAGAGTGGGACACCCAAATACACAAAAGAGCTCTCTACAGATATATTGTCTCTGCCATAAAAAAATTTAGGAAAATTCGGGAGTCTTCCACCTTTATGAAAGGGAACCACCACGGTTTTCTTGGTATTCACTTCAAGAGAATTTTCACTACAATACCCTTCTAAAATTCTGAGGTTAGTCTGCATTTCTAGCCAGGAAGAAGACAATATACATAGGTCATCTGCAAAAGGACCATTACAAGGTCCCTGCATGCGCTAATATTTACACCTCGAGCACCATGATCAACAAAGTAATCCACAATGTCGGCTGAAAAAAGCGAAAACAGTAGTGGACTCAATATCTCGCCCTGCAATACCCCCTGAGTAACACCCATCTCATTAGAGAGAGAGGCACCATCCGAAATAACAAAAGAGGCTTTATCGTACATATTTTTAAGAAAACCAACTAGCTTAGCGCTAACACCAACTTGAGATAATTTAAACCAAAGTTTGGCGTGGTTCACAGAGTCAAACGTTCTCTTGAGGTCTACAAAGAGGCCGAATACTATCCTTCTTTTGAGCCTAAGTTGAATGTTGATAGCAGCATTAACAGAAAACACGGCGTCCGCGCAACCCCTTCCACTGCGAAAGCCCATCTGTTCTTCAGGAAGAATATTGTAATTATCGCACCACTTGCTTAGCCTATTGTAAATAACGGATGTAAATAATTTGGTAATATTATTAAAAATGGCTATGCCACGATAATTATTAGGATCAGAATAATCGCCCTTTTTATGTAAGAGTCTCAATTTTATTCTACACCACGAGGCCGGAATATCTTCCGAGTTCCATATTCTATTGAACAAATTTAGCAGATAATGAATCCAGTTAGGAGGTAACGCTTTATAACACTCGTTAGGAATTAAATCCAGCCCTGAAGCCTTCTTCAACTTACTAGTGTTAATAGAGTGCAAAAGTTCTTCCAGTGTTATATCACCATCAATATCCGGATTAAAAGTGCTTAAATATGTAAACTCAATGTGTAATCTAGGCGGCAAAATCAGGTTATAAAACTGTTCCCAGTCTAAAAGAGAAAGTGGAGATTTAGCTGACTTTCTACTCTGGAGCCGGCGAATACACTCCCAAAATTCTGCTGGACTTCTTAAGGAGGCTAACGTATCCTTTATTTTATTGTAATAAATCTGTTTATTGGATTTAACAAGAGTTTTATATTCTTTTCGCAAATTAATATATTCATTTAAGAATATGTCCTCGAAGTTATTCTTTTTACATAATTTAAGACATCTACGGATTATTTTCTTAGCAGAAATACATTCTTTGGTGAACCAGGGTTTATTTTTATGTTTATGGGAGCAAGGCATAAGCTTAAGCGCCCCGGAAGAAGAGAGTGAATTTTGAACAGCACATACAAAGTTCTGATAAAGGTCCTCCGTGGAGGCACTAGATACATAAATATTTGGGGAGGAGCTAATGGATGAAGTAAATTGGGACAAATTAAAAGTTTGTGATACCTTAAGGGAATGTCAAACATGGTATTCCGTTTATGAAGTACCACTGTTTCTAACAAGAACGGAAGGATAGTGGCAGATTTTTATACCTAAACGAAATGTCAAACTTGTTATTCCGTTTATATAGTACACTGCTTCTAACACGAACGGAAGGTTAGTGGCAGTTTGTGATACCTAAACGCAATGTCAAACTTGGTATTCCATTTATGTAGTACCACTGTTTCTAACACGAACGGAAGGTTATTGGCAGTTTGTGATACCTAAACGAAATGTCAAAATTGGTATTCCATTTATGGAGTACCACTGCTTCTAACACGAACGGAAGGTTATTGACAGTTTGTGATACCTAAACGAAATGTCAAACTTGGTATTCCGTTTATGTAGTACACTGCTTCTAACACGACCGGAACGTTAGTGTCAGTTTGTGATACCTAAACGTAATGTCAACCTTGGTATTCCGTTTAAGTTGTACCACTGCTTCTAACACGAACGGAAGGTTAGCGACAGTTTCTGATACCTAAACGAAATGTCAAACTTGGTATTCCGTTTATGTAGTACCACTGCATCTAACAGGAACGGAAGGTTAGTGGCAGTTTGTGATACCTAAACGGAATGTCAAACTTGGTATCCCGTTTATGTAGTACCACTGCTTCTAACACGAGCGGAAGGTAAGTGGCAGTTTGTGATACCTATACGAAATGTCAAATTTGGTATTCCGTTTATGTAATACCATTGCTTCTAACACGGACGGAAGGTTAGTGACAGTTTGTGATACCTAAAAGAAACGTCAAACTTGGTATTCCGTTTATGTAGTACCACTGATTCTAACACGAACGGAAGCTCAGTAGCAGATTGTGATACCTAAACGAAATATCAAACTTGGTATTCCGTTTATGTAGTACACTGCTTCTCAGGCGAACGGACGGTTAGTGACAGTTTGTGATACCTAAGCGAAATGTCAACATTGGTATTCCCTTTATGTAGTACCACTGCTTCTAACACGAACGGGAGGTTAGTGGCAGTTTGTGATACCTAAACGAAATGTCAAACCTGGTATTCCGCTTATGTAGTGCCACTGCTTCTAACACGAACGGAAGGTTAGTGACAGTTTGTGATACGTAATCGAAATGTCAAACTTCAAACTCGTTTCCGTTTATTTAGTACCACGCTTATAACACGAACGGAAGTTAGTGGACATTTTGCGATAACTACCGAAATGTCAACTTGTATTCCGTTTATGTAGTACACCGGCTTCTAACACGACGGAAGGTTAGTCAGTTTGTGATACCTAAAAGGATGTCAAACTTGGTATTCCGTTTTAGTATTACACTGCTTCAACAAGAACGGAAGGATAGTGGCAGATTTTTTTATACCTAAACCGAAAATGTCAACTTGTTATTCCGTTATATATATACACTGCTGTTTTTTCCTAAACACGACGAAGGTTTGTGGCAGTTTGTATACACTAAACGCAATGTCAAACTTGGCATTCCGTTTATGTAGTACCACTGCTTGTAACACGAACGGACGGTTATTGACAGTTTGTGATTCCTAAACGAAGTGTAAAACTTGGTATTCCGTTTATGTAGTACCACTGTATCTAACACGAACGGAAGGTTAGTGACAGTTTGTGATACCTAAACGAAATGTCAACCTTGGTATTCCGTTTATAAAATACCACTGCTTCTAACACGAACGGAAGGTTATTGACAGTTTTTGATACCTATACGGAATGTCAAACTTGGTATTCCGTTTATGTAGTACGACTGCTTCTAACACGAACGGAAGGTTAGCGACAGTTTCTGATACCTAAACGAAATGTCAAACTTGGTATTCCGTTTATGTAGTACCACTGCATCTAACAGGAACGGAAGGTTAGTGGCAGTTTGTGATACCTAAACGGAATGTCAAACTTGGTATCCCTTTTATGTAGTTCCTCTGCTTCTAACACTAACGGAAGCTTAGTGACAGTTTGTGATACCTAAACCAAATGTCAAACTTGGCATTCCGTTTATGTAGTACCACTGCTTGTAACACGAACGGACAGTTATTGACAGTTTGTGATACCTAAACGAAATGTAAAACTTGGTATTCCGCTTATGTAGTACCACTGCATCTAACACGAAAGGAAGGTTAGTGGCAGTTTGTGGTACCTAAACGAAATGTCAAACTTGGTATTCTGCTTATGTAGTACCACTGCTTATAACACGAACGGAAGGTTATTGACAGTTTGTGATACCTAAGCGAAATGTCAAACTTGGTATTCCGTTTATGTAGTACCACTGCTTCTAACACGAGCGGAAGGTAAGTGGCAGTTTGTGATACCTATACGAAATGTCAAATTTGGTATTCCGTTTATGTAATACCATTGCTTCTAACACGGACGGAAGGTTAGTGACAGTTTGTGATACCTAAAAGAAACGTCAAACTTGGTATTCCGTTTATGTAGTACCACTGATTCTAACACGAACGGAAGCTCAGTAGCAGATTGTGATACCTAAACGAAATATCAAACTTGGTATTCCGTTTATGTAGTACACTGCTTCTCAGGCGAACGGACGGTTAGTGACAGTTTGTGATACCTAAGCGAAATGTAAACCTTGGTATTCCCTTTATGTAGTACCACTGCTTCTAACACGAACGGGAGGTTAGTGGCAGTTTGTGATACCTAAACGAAATGTCAAACCTGGTATTCCGCTTATGTAGTGCCACTGCTTCTAACACGAACGGAAGGTTAGTAACAGTTTGTGATACGTAATCGAAATGTCAAACTCGGTATTCCGTTTATGTAGTACCACTGCTTATAACACGAACGGAAGGTTAGTGACAGTTTGCGATACCTAAACGAAATGTCAAACTTGGTATTCCGTTTATCTAGTACACTGCTTCTAACACGAACGGAAGGTTAGTGGCAGTTTGTGATACCTAAAAGGAATGTCAAACTTGGTATTCCGTTTATGTAGTACACTGCTTCTAACAAGAACGGAAGGATAGTGGCAGATTTTTATACCTAAACGAAATGTCAAACTTGTTATTCCGTTTATATAGTACACTGCTTCTAACACGAACGGAAGGTTAGTGGCTGTTTGTGATACCTAAACGCAATGTCAAACTTGGTATTCCATTTATGTAGTACCACTGTTTCTAACACGAACGGAAGGTTATTGGCAGTTTGTGATACCTAAACGAAATGTCAAAATTGGTATTCCATTTATGTAGTACCACTGCTTCTAACACGAACGGAAGGTTATTGACAGTTTGTGATACCTAAACGAAATGTCAAACTTGGTATTCCGTTTATGTAGTACACTGCTTCTAACACGAACGGAACGTTAGTGTCAGTTTGTGATACCTAAACGTAATGTCAACCTTGGTATTCCGTTTAAGTTGTACCACTGCTTCTAACATGAACGGAAGGTTAGCGACAGTTTCTGATACCTAAACGAAATGTCAAACTTGGTATTCCGTTTATGTAGTACCACTGCATCTAACAGGAACGGAAGGTTAGTGGCAGTTTGTGTGGTACCTAAACGGAATGTCAAACTTGGTATCCCGTTTATGTAGTTCCTCTGCTTCTAACAATAACGGAAGCTTAGTGACAGTTTGTGATACCTAAACCAAATGTCAAACTTGGCATTCCGTTTATGTAGTACCACTGCTTGTAACACGAACGGACAGTTAGTGACAGTTTGTGATACCTAAACGAAATGTAAAACTTGGTATTCCGCTTATGTAGTACCACTGCATCTAACACGAACGGAAGGTTAGTGGCAGTTTGTGATACCTAAACGAAATGTCAAACTTGGTATTCCGCTTATGTAGTACCACTGCTTATAACACGAACGGAAGGTTAGTGACAGTTTGCGATACCTAAACGAAATGTCAAACTTGGTATTCCATTTATGTAGTTCCACTGCTTCTAACACGAACGGAAGGTTATTGACAGTTTGTGATACCTAAGCGAAATGTCAAAGTTGGTATTCCGTTTATGTAGTACCGCTGCTTATAACACGAACGGAAGGTTAGTGACAGTTTGTGATACCTAAACGAAAGGTCAAACTTGGTATTCCGTTTATGCAGCACCAGTGTTTCTAACACGAACGGAAGTTTAGTGGCAGATTTTGATACCTAAACGAAATGTCAAACTTGGTACTCCGTTATGTAGTACACTGCTTCTAACACGACCGGAAGGTGGGTGACAGTTTGTGATACCTAAACGAAATGTCAACCTTGGTATTCCGTTTATAAAGTACCACTGCTTCTAACACGAACGGAATGTTAGTGATGGTTTGTGATACCTGAAAGAAATGTCAAACTAGGTATTCCGTTTATGTGGTACACTGCTTCTAACACGACCGGAAGGTTAGTGACAGTTTGTGTTACCTAAAAGAAATGTCAACTTTGGTATTCCGTTTAAGTTGTACCACCGATTCTAACACGAACGGAAGGTTAGCGACAGTTTCTGATACATAAACGAAATGTCAAACTTGGTATTCCGTTTATGTAGTACACTGCTTCTAAGTCAAACGGACGGTTAGTGACAGTTTGTGATACCTAAACGAAATTTCAAACTTGGTATTCCATTTATGTGGTTCCACTGCTTCTAACACTAACGGAAGGTTATTGACAGTTTGTGATACCTAAGCGAAATGTCAAACTTGGCATTCCGTTTATGTAGTACCACTCCCTGTAACACGAACGGACAGTTATTGACAGTTTGTGATACCTAAACGGAATGTCAAACTTGGTATTCCGTTTATGTAGTACCACTGCATCTAACACGAACGGAAGCTTAGTGACAGTTTGTGATACCTAAACCAAATGTCAAACTTGGCATTCCGTTTATGTAGTACCACTGCTTGTAACACGAACGGACGGTTATTGACAGTTTGTGATTCCTAAACGAAGTGTAAAACTTGGTATTCCGTTTATGTAGTACCACTGTATCTAACACGAACGGAAGGTTAGTGACAGTTTGTGATACCTAAACGAAATGTCAACCTTGGTATTCCGTTTATAAAATACCACTGCTTCTAACACGAACGGAAGGTTATTGACAGTTTTTGATACCTATACGGAATGTCAAACTTGGTATTCCGTTTATGTAGTACGACTGCTTCTAACACGAACGGAAGGTTAGCGACAGTTTCTGATACCTAAACGAAATGTCAAACTTGGTATTCCGTTTATGTAGTACCACTGCATCTAACAGGAACGGAAGGTTAGTGGCAGTTTGTGATACCTAAACGGAATGTCAAACTTGGTATCCCGTTTATGTAGTTCCTCTGCTTCTAACACTAACGGAAGCTTAGTGACAGTTTGTGATACCTAAACCAAATGTCAAACTTGGCATTCCGTTTATGTAGTACCACTGCTTGTAACACGAACGGACAGTTATTGACAGTTTGTGATACCTAAACGAAATGTCAAAGTTGGTATTCCGCTTATGTAGTACCACTGCTTCTAGCACGAACGGAAGGTTAGTGGCAGTTTGTGATACGTAATCGAAATGTCAAACCTGGTATTCTGTTTATGTAGTACCACTGCTTATAACACGAACGGAAGGTTAGTGACAGTTTGCGATACCTAATCGAAATGTCAAACTTGGTATTCCATTTATGTAGTTCCACTTCTTCTAACACGAACGGAAGGTTATTGACAGTTTGTGATACCTAAGCGAAATGTCAAACTTGGTATTCCGTTTATGTAGTACCACTGCTTATAACACGAACGGAAGGTTAGTGACAGTTTGTGATACCTAAACAAGGTCAACTTGGTATTTCCGTTTTATGTAGCCCAGTTTTTCTAACACGAACGAAGGTTATGCATATTTGTACCTAACGAATGTCATCTTGGTACCCTTTTATGAGTTCACTCTCTACAGACCGAAGGTTAGTGACAGTTTGTGATACCTAAACGAAATGTCAACCTTGGTATTCCGTTTAAGTTGTACCATTGCTTCTCTAACACGACGGAAGGTTATTGACAATTTGTGTATCCTATACGGGAATGTCAAAGCTTGGTATTCCGTTATGTAGTACCACTGCTTCTAACACGAACGGAAGGTTAGTGATGGTTTGTGATACCTGAACGAATTGTCAAATAGGTATTCCGTTTTGTAGTACCACTACTTTTAACACGAACGAATGTTAGTGACAGTTTGTGATACTAACGAAATGTCAAACTTGGTATTCCGTTTATGTAGTACACTGCTTCTAACACGAACGGAAGGTTAGTGGCAGATTGTGATACCTGAACGGAATGTCAAACTTGGTATTCCGTTTATGTAGTACCACTGCATCTAACACGAACGGAAGGTTAGTGGCAGTTTGTGATACGTAATCGAAATGTCAAACCTGGTATTCTGTTTATGTAGTACCACTGCTTATAACACGAACGGAAGGTTAGTGACAGTTTGCGATACCTAATCGAAATGTCAAACTTGGTATTCCATTTATGTAGTTCCACTTCTTCTAACACGAACGGAAGGTTATTGACAGTTTGTGATACCTAAGCGAAATGTCAAACTTGGTATTCCGTTTATGTAGTACCACTGCTTATAACACGAACGGAAGGTTAGTGACAGTTTGTGATACCTAAACGAAAGGTCAAACTTGGTATTCCGTTTATGTAGCACCAGTGTTTCTAACACGAACGGAAGGTTAGTGGCAGATTTTGATACCTAAACGAAATGTCAATCTTGGTACTCCGTTTATGTAGTACACTGCTTCTAACAGACCGGAAGGTTAGTGACAGTTTGTGATACCTAAACGAAATGTCAACCTTGGTATTCCGTTTAAGTTGTACCACTGCTTCTAACACGAACGGAAGGTTATTGACAATTTGTGATACCTATACGGAATGTCAAGCTTGGTATTCCGTTTATGTAGTACCACTGCTTCTAACACGAACGGAAGGTTAGTGATGGTTTGTGATACCTGAACGAATTGTCAAACTAGGTATTCCGTTTTTGTAGTACCACTACTTTTAACACGAACGGAATGTTAGTGACAGTTTGTGATACCTAAACGAAATGTCAAACTTGGTATCCGTTTATGTGTACACTGCTTCTAACACGACCGGAGGTTAGTGGCAGATTGTTTGATACCTGAATCGGAATGTCAAACTTGGTATTCCGTTAATGTAGTACCACTGCATCTAACACGAACGGAAGGTTAGTGGCAGATTGTGATACCTGAACGGAATGTCAAGTTATACCTTTTGCTATATTTCTTTTTTGAGATATTTTGTTATTCTCTGTCTTTCTCTCTTGGCTTCTCACTCGCACTCTCTCTCTCTCTCTCTCTCTCTGTCACACACACACACAGTCCTACCATTACTAAAAATACTTTTTAAATAAAAATCATTATCTTAATCATTCATAATACCTCAAAACATAGATACGGGTTTGACATAAACGTAATAAGTATAGGAGAAAAAATAGAAGAAAGAATCAACAATTACCAAAAAAAATACTAAATTATTCAGGTGCAATCTTGCGCTATAACAAATTAAACTACTGGAAATAGAGCTTTGACGCTCTCATTGACCCTCTTATTCCTGTGCGTTTTTGAAGAGTTTTGAAGGATAGCCGCCGGAGGATAGTCGTCAATCTTCCTATTCTAACAGAAGAGACAAAAAATATTATTTAAGAAATCTGTTCAGAATTTAATTGTAACAGTTAACTATCTGTTTTAAAGGAAATTTAATTGGGATAAAATTTATGCTGTCTGTTTGATCTGTCTAAATCATGATTAAAATTTTTGAGATACTCATTAATTCTTCTTAGAACAGAATTTAATTAATGTGTTCTAGTTTCATTTATTTACGTTGTTAATTATATTGTAATTATTTAGACGCTAAACAGAAATCAATTTGGTAGAACATTGTATTTTACTTAATAATAAAGAGATTTGTATATTTTTTTAAAAATGTTATTAGTAGTTAGGTGTTTGACCTTGTAAGTTTGTACGTGTAAGCTATTATAAGGCACCGCCCCTCCAGCTACCAAGCCGCCAATGATCCAGCTTAAGTGTTTAATGGAGTCAGAGTAATAGAATCAACTCACTTGAGGTTCACAGCCTAGATCCAGTAATGAACTTACTAGTTGACTGGCAGTCCCCGCTCTGCCTAAGCGCTCAAACTGTTTTACCTAAATCATTTGCTCCGACAATTTCCTTATTTATATTTAAACTACTCAAAAAAATAATTATTACATAGGACAACATTTCATCAAATATAAATGTACGTCGCAATTTTACTATGGCAGCCAAATTCGCGTCACTCATGTAAAAAGCAAGAACAAATATTTAATTTAAAAAGGGAAATAAAAATTTTTCCAATCAAGGTTTTGTATAGAATAAATCTTATTACCAAATAACATGTTCAAACGATTTTTACTTCCTCTTCCTGGCTAGTAGGAGGAAGTATTGCGAAGGTGTCAAATTTCGAAATTGAGTTTTCACCGGAAATACATGTTTTGAGGTCCCCTGAGTACGAAAAAAATGTTTTTAGCAAAAGTTCTGTATGTGTGTGTGAAGAAATCATCACAAATACGAAAAATCACAAGAAACTCAAACTTAATATTTATCCGTTTAGGTACTACCACCGCATCTGACACAAATGTTTCAGCAAAATCCATCAACCGGAAGTGTCACTTTACTGAATGAATTTTTCAGTTTTTTTTTGCGATAAAGACTATAATTCTTCTAAACTTGGAATACTGGTGTAAACCTTCCAATTTTATCAGGAAAATTTTGTCCGAAAAAATTGATATTAGGAACTTCTGCGGAATTTTGTGGCTTTAAATTTGAAATGTTATATAGGAACTGGTTCAATTTCAGTGGCTCTCTAATGGATTTAATCATTTTTACTACGTGGCTGGGAGGATTTGTTCTCCATCAACTCTATTTTTACTTTCTCTTACTCCTAGTAAGAAGTATTGTAATCGTGTCCAATTTTCGATATTGAGTTTTCACCCGGGGGAAAATATCCTTTTTGAGGTCCCCTGAGTCCAAAAAAGTGGTTTCTAGCAAATGGTCTCTGTGTGTGTGTATGTGAACAGCATAGCTCAAAAACGAAAAACCGTAGAAAGTTGAAACTTGATATTATCTTTAGGTATCACCATGGAATCTGACGGTGCGTTATCTGTCAAAATTCCTCCACTGGAAGTACCACTTTACTAGTTGCTTTTTTTACGTTTTTGCGATTTGCTCAAAAATGGCTCCAACGATTTTCTTTAAACTTACTATATCAAGTACACATACAAAGAGATACAACTTTTATTTGAAACATTTCTCCGGGAAAATTCATTTAAGGGCACTTCTAGGGGAGAGGTAGAGTTAGGTTTTCATCTTAACTTCTATTTCAGTTTATTAGAGAATTCTGTCATCTAAATAATGTTAATTAGTATTAAATATATTGTTGAAATTCCGGGTTTGAAAAAAATCGGATAACCGGAAGTGCGTTTGTTTGAACAATTTACTAAATGATTTTTTTTTTTACTTTTTCGCGATTTTCTCAAAAATGGCTCCAGCGATTTTCTTGTTATGTTTGGGCGAATGAGTGAATGGTTCGATATGCAGTTGTGTTTGCAATGCTGGATAGCATCTGTGATTTTATCCGTCGTAGCATGACTTCATTATCTTGGTTCTGACCGGGTTCATTTTCATCCATCGTCACATTTAGGCTATCAACATTCCACACGAATTGATTGACTCACTCAGACTATGGATTTTGACCAAATCTTTACTGCCAGATGCTTGGTAAACGGTATAATTTGAACTTGCTGCGATTTTTCGTTTTTGAGTTTTTTTGAAATATTTGGTTTACACACATAAACAGTAACACACAATTTGGACAGCACACACACACACACACACTCACAAATGCACAATACAAAACAAAAACTCAGAAATCTATTGTGTAAAGTCGCACTTCCCGGTTATGTGATTTTTTCAACCTGAAATTCTAGCAGTGTACTTAATATATAGCAGGTAGAACCGTACTTTTCACTGAAGTGTAACTTTAGAGGAAAAAAAGCTTATCTTTGCAATTCTTTCCTATAAACAACACTTCACAGAAATACATTTTCGTAGGAACGAATGTTTCCAATAAAAATGATAGGCCTATTATGTGTGTGTAGTTAGTTACTGTGCTAAGTTTAAAGAGAGGCTCTGGAGCAATTGTTGAGTAATTCGCGAAAAACTGAAATAAAGCATTCGGTAAAGTCGTATTCCTTTTAACGAATTTTGATTGAAACTTCCGATTCGATTGTCTACCTGAATGTAATATCAAATTTGAGCTCACTATGATTTTGCGTGTTTGAGATATTTTATTCAATACAAACAGGCTAATCGCTAAAAACAATTAGTACTAGAATTTTGGACAGACATACATTAAGGTTACAGAAAGGTTACAAACAAACCGCCAAGCAACATTTTTTTTTTTATATAAAAGATTTCCAGCAGTGGTATATATTATGTTAAGAAGATGAACTGAATTGAACTGTGAATCTTCATAATAAATTAATGGACAGGCTGTTAGCTTTTGTATTTAAATAAATGCATTATGTTTATTTATTATAAGTGTTAGTAGTTTTATACAAAACGTTTTTATTGTGTTTATACATACATATATATATATATATAAGTAGGGTGCATGTGTATTTGTATAGATATGTATGTATGTATGTATGTAGCGAGAAGAGCATATGCGCGTGAAAGTCTATGCGTAGGCCGTGACAAGCAATTCATATTGTCACCGACGGCACGTGTCTATAATGCCGGGCACAGGCCTGAAATAACACTGTCCCAACTTGTATAAATACCTAACTCCCTTTCCGATACATGTCAACTTGATCAGTCTATTTCTGAAACAGTACACTTCACTATATTGCTTCTTCAACATTTCTAAATATCAACCTAATTATGAATTATTTCTAGCAAACTTATTTGTCTTAAATTCTTTACTATTTCTTTGTTTTTGTTATATTTTAATTAATAAAAATTAAAACAAACAATAATATTAAACTGGTAACCATTGCTAAAATGAATCATGTTATTGGAGTGAACATTCGATAATTTGGCAGACTCAGATTTGTTGTCTTTACTTTTTAGGTGTCATGGAAGATTGTGGAAGAGTTTCATTAGGTTAGGAGTACAGTCTAGGTAAGAGTCGCATTTTCAATTGTTTTTTTTTTAATAAAGTATCATACGCAGGTAATTCAATAAGTAAAGAGACAAATGACTGTAAATCAAAGAATATGTGTAAAGAAAAACAAATATTTACATTATCATCAGTTTGCATCCCTGGGATCAATTTAAAACAGCTGTTTGACCACTGTTTCTGTATACATAACCCATATTAATCATTCAACGAAGACAACTCCTCTGGACATGTGCACTTTGGAAAAGCAGCGCTCACTATAACATTTGTGGTTTTGATCTTGTAGGTTTCGGCGGCCATTTTCATGAAAAGCATTTCAGTTTCCGTGTTGAAACCATATCAGTGGTTTGCTAAAAAATCGACGTTTCAAGTATGCTGCAATGAGCCTCTTCCGGGTCATTGTTTCAACCCGGAAACTCATGTTTTTTCATTTGCGGTTAACTTACAAAGAAGTTGGTTGATCAATTCAAAAGTGGGTCTGAAGAAATACGGCTGTTTTGCGATGTGGTGGACAATCGAATCACATGAAACTCCCATGGATGCTCGTATTCAAGAACACAAATCTGTTATGACAGAAGTTAGAAACATGCGGTCCAGGAAAAGCAACATGGTTTACTGAGGAGGAGTGTACTCTTAGTTTCGCCCGAATTAAGCGCAATCAACACTACTGAAACTATGAAAAATTAAGTTTGGGTAGTTCTGCCCATACAGCCCGGATCTCGAACTATCATTTTTCTATTTACTATCTTCCAGGAGCCACTATGTGACTTCAACTGTCTCAAGAGCTGAAAAGAAATGTGCAAAACTCACACTTTAACATAAAGAATTTTTTACTCTTGACAAAAAAAAATTAGTAGAGAGATAGTGGTAAATGTATAAATACGTAAGTCTTAGGGGATTATGTCGAAAAGTAGGTAAATTGTGAGGTTCATTTAATTACCCAAATTCAAACTATAACTATTTATCTCTTTACTTAAATGACCCTCATAAATTTATTTAAGATTTATGGTAATTAGGTGCGCTCATCGAGGAAAGAGCATCACTTGTTAATGATCCCTGCAAGAGCAACTTTGATAGAAGTTATTGATAATATCGATCTCTCGTCATATTGGACACTCATCACACTATTTATTTATTCAGTAGTTTCGTATTTTTCTCACATCAAATTAAATGTTTGACCAAAATTCCAAGTTTCAAGAGAATAGTTTGACTGCAAGTGTGAATTTACTTACTGCACGGATTTTCTTCATAAAGGTACATCGTCTTTCATTCAACTTGATGTACCAACTACACATACAGATACGTATCACTTTTAACAAAGAAGACACTAAGTAATTTGCAGCAGAAGAAAGTGTTATCTGTTTCACTCTAGATTTCGTTTTTTTAATTATCTCGACAATGGCTGCAACGGTTTTCTTTAATTATAATATATATGTATCACTTTAATTTGAAATATTTTTACGATAACATTGATTTTTAGAAAACTGAAACATGTCAGAGTTTAATCTCTAAACTGCACAACCAGTAGTTTTGTGGACATGATGGTATCGCTGCAGTCCGTCCACTGTAAGTTCTTACGAGCCGCCACTGCTTGTAAAAATTTAAGATATTAATTGTTTAAATACGGGCACTAATATAAATTAAAGCAGAAATACTATTTCATCGCGCCATACTTCTTATGTGACACTAGTATTTCTTTTATACTTTTTTAATGTTCCATTCCCTTGAAGATCTTAAACGAGAAATCTTTTTCAAAGTGAAATCCATCGCTATTATATACTTCAAATATCCTAAGACCAAGTTATAAATTCCATTAAGTAAACGGCGTAATAAAAATTAATATAGGCTTTAAAATAGTGATAGGGAGCCCGTAAAGTAAATTTAGAACTGAATAAAATAAAATAAAATAAAAAATAAAGAGTTAAGAAAAAAAAATAATAACATAAGACGATAAATAGTGAGTTATAATGTGGGGAAGAAAGGCGGGCCAGAGATGCTGTAAAGGGCCTAAAACTTTTATTGGTCAAGCAGTATTAAAAAGGAATAACTTAGTATGATAGTAAATAATTTTTATATACATATTATTATTTTCTCTTTTTTTATTTCCTGCTAATGATTTTTATTTTTCACTCTTTTAAGGGAACTCTAGTTACACAATATATTTCACTTCAGAATCTCATTATATATTCACTTACTGAAGTATCAAAACATATTATCGTCCATTTTGTGGCAGAAACATGGATATTTTCATGGAATTATAGATGTGTTTGCCACATGTTTTTCAATCTAATCAAGCACTTTACATAAATATAGGTGGTGGGAAGCTTCAGAGATATTTTCCGTGATAGCCTGCTTTTTTTGCAAAAAAAAAAAAATGGGAAATGTTAGCTCTGTCGTGAAATGGGTAGGAAATCATACTTTGGTATAAAAACTTCTTAAATATATATACTTTTTATTTCCCCAACCAATGGCATTTACCGAGTTCCGCTCATAACCGTCCATAAAAGTACCTACACTAAATTCAGGAAAACACGAAACTTACTGATCACAGTAAGACACATAGATACATAAAGATTGGCCGGGAAGTATGTTCATACACTTTACCAGTGGCGGCTCGTGGCTAGTGAGAGTGGAGTTTCACAAATATGCTGTAAAGTAAAATTTAACTAGTTAAATAATGTAGTATTTTGCATATTTCACGTATCTCAATATTTCGGATAATCTCAATAAAATCTGAGTTAAAGTGTACATTAGGAACCTATCCTGAAATTACTCTAAGCGATTTCACAATGTTCCTCACAAAAGAAAAACCTTGCAATGAAAACAATATAAGATTACTTACCCCTGCACAGTAACAAATATGTTATATTAAATAATTTATTTGAACTCTCATTTGAAAGTTTAATTTTTTATATTTGCTTATTTGGACCAGATTAAGCTAACTTTTTTAGACTAACTTATTCATTAATTTTTTTCTATTTCATTTATTTATTTATTTTTTTTTAATTTAAGGCGCGTCAACATCTATGGTCGTTGCGGCCGAACTTTCTCAGTGCACAGCCGGTCTCAGTCACAGCATACAACACTGTCCATCACCGAATAGTGAGCTGTAGAGGCTCTTAGGAAGAAAGAAATCTAAGGGGTAAGCACTGGACTCGAACCCGGGACCTCCATCCAACACCCTAACCACTGAGCTAATCCCTTCCCTTTTTATTTTTCTTTCGACTTAAGTTAGAGAATATAATATGTTTAATTGTTCCACATTCACAGCAATAATTAAAATTTTAAACAAGAAAAGTATCTAATTATTATTGAAATATCGATTTAATTGTAATAAATATGAAAAGAGCAAAAAAATTAATTAATTTTCAAGTTTACAGTGACTATAGTATAAACAAAAAACTGAAATTTAACTAGTTAATCTCACTCAATAAGCAAACCACATGTGTAGAGTGAAAGTTTAAAACGTAATTCAGTTTTCCTAGATCGCGTTTTGGTGTAAGTAAATAGCTGGGAAATATGAAAGTAGTTTAAGTTAAAAAATTTATTTCATTATTTGTGCTAATCTTGCATCTAATCTTCAATAATAAGCTATTTCTATAAAAAGATTCTAAAATAGAACTTTTGTAAGTAAAAATATTTGTTTACTTTGGAAAAGATATTTTTCTTTAAACAAAAAATATTTTACTAGACCGCTAACGGCAACGCGCCCTGCTTAGTAACAATAACTCTGCACTCCTAAAGAAGTATACGAGTTAATACTTTTTCTCCTTTACTAAACTCCACGATTACCTGTCTCTTCCATCCTATTGACCCTCCACTTCTTCTGATGTAGTATGTACAATTAAGGAACAAGAAGCGACTCCAGTGTCAGAGTTGAAAACCATTATTAATTCATCATAACCAGCTAGAGAGGTTTTCACATATCAACTAAGAGAAATAGTTCATATTAAGAATGTATTTATTAACTATGGATTTTTTTTAGGGGGTACATGTGCGAATGTACACATTAAGTAGCTGCCACTGGCCACTACTTTATATTTTAGAGAGGTACACTACGTCTTTACACATTCAATCGCTTAGATTGATTTGATATCTGGGAGAATCACGTGTTAGGGAATCTCCCTCAAACCAATTTTTTTACCTTCTGTTACTATAGTGTGTGAACAAAATATATCAAAAACAAACAACCGTAGCAAGGAGTTTCCTCCAATTGGCTTCAGGTACTGTCCAGCTTTCTATTCCATGTAGCAATATATTCTCCACTAATTTCTAATTATAAGAGTTTTTGTTTTTTCCGTATACTGCTGTTCCATAAAACTGAGTACAGCATGCCAATTACTACTCTCCTACTACTGCATATCCTTCTTTTTATTTCTTTATCTGAGGTTCCGTTTGCTTCAACGATGAAACCTAGGCATTTAAAGCAGTACACCCTTTTTATTCTATTTCCATTTACTGTGAGATCGTCGTGGTCATTTCTGGTGGACATGTACTCCGTTCTCGCATAATTTATTTCATGACCCATTCTACCACTTTTCTCATCAAGTACTCCATATTATCTGGATCCTGGGCAGTTATTGCCGGTTTGTCTGCAAATAGTAGTCTATGCAAGCAAATATTTCTCGCAGTTCCCGTTGGCTCACATTTCTTACCCCATTCCAGTGGTACCAGTTGGATGTAAATTTTAAAAAGGGTGAGTGACATCGGACTTGAATAATTCTTTAATTGTACCAAAAAGGTTGGGATATAGTTAGTCCATTTTTTACACAGCACTTATTGATCGAATATATTGATTTTACAATACCTATTTATTGTCTTGAACATCAGATTTAATTTACATTATTCGTCTAAACTTTGAGGCAAAACAGCATTTCAGTAGCTGTTTAAAAAATTTAAGTTGTCCATCATTTTTATTTGGTGTTCAGCATTGTAGATAAGGTATAGAAGTAACTTTTTGAAATAAATATTTTGAAAGATGATCAGTTGTATAGTGATTTATAAAGGAACAGATTTTAAGTGCTGATCAAATTGATACTACAGATTCAATAAGTAACGCATGACAAAGAGGTCTTTGTTATAAATAACTATACTCCTTCAACAGCCAAACAACCAGAGAACTTCACAAGAGAGCACTTATTTTTTTTTTTCTGAACAAGTCGTCATTTATCCAACATCATCGGTAAGTTAGTTTATATTGGTTTTTTACAAATATAAAAACAAACCAGATATGAAATAAAGCGAATGGTAATTTGTTCCCTATTTTTGTTTTTGTAAGATAGTATCTTCATCATTATTCAAGTTTAAACAATTATCCCATTGTCATTGATTGCATAGCGATTAATATGAACATTCATCACCTTTTTACTTTCTGTTATTGCTTGTTAAAGGAGGTAATGCAGTGGGCAATTTTCGAAATCAGGTTCTCATCGGAAATACATATATTGAGGTCCTCTGGGTACGAAAAACAGGTTTTTAGACATTAGTATTTGTGTGTGTTTGTAGTGTGAATAATATATCTCAAACACGAAAATTTGCAGCTGTAATGATGATTGGTCTTGAACACTCAAACTAACCCTACACTCATAATTTACATTTAAACAATTTACTGAATAAGAAGAAAAGAGTAAATGGAGGATTGAGTGACCGAACGAAGAGTGTTGGTAGCGTCGAGTAGACTGGCAGCATTAGCTGTTGTGAGTCTGCTAAAGAGCGATGTGGCTAGTTAGAACGCTTGCTTGTTCTAACAGTGGTGAGCTAGTATCCTTTGAAGTTTGATATTGAGACTTAACTCGCCAGGTATGATTTGGCGACTATTTTTTACTCGTTAAAGATTATATGGGATTGTTGTACACTTCAAAATTGATTTGGCGACTGAAGATTAAGTACTTAGATTGTCGGCTTTCTATTCAATTTCTCCTACCCCAAGAGGCAGCCTCTAGATGGGACATAGACTGTCGAAGGTATTGTCTGTGGGACAGTGTTGTCTGTAATGAGAGAATCCTGTCCGAAGGCTGGCAGTGCACTTAGAAGGCTCCGGGCGCCAGTACCATAGATGTTGACGCGTATTAATAATTATTATTTTTATATGTCTAATAGTTGGTCTTGATCAAACTAGAATTGTTACTTGGTTTTCATCGTACAAATTGACAAAGTTTTCTATAACGTAATTAGGATGAATTACTAGCTACCCTTGATAAGTTATAGAAGCAATAGAAACAACTCTGATGCCAACTCATAAACATTGATAGAAGCAACTTATTTTTTGTCTATTTATTATTCTTCGCGAGCAAAGATGAGGATATGGAAGGAACATGATGGTAGGTCAAATTAATTTTGTAAAAGTCAATTCTTTCTTCTTTTTTTTAATGATTATTATTAATAGAGTAAAAGAACAAAAAAAAAAAAATTCACATTACTTGGTTTAATAATGTGCCATGAATTTAGGAGTAATCAATTAATAAAACAAGATGAAAAAAAAAACACCTTGTATTTAGTTTAATTAGGGCGACAGAACATTCCAACAATTTAAACAAACTCCCAGCTTCTTGTAATTTATGGTCATTTAATTTAATTAATTTTTTTGTTAGGTAAATTTTAAGCAATCCTAAACATTCGCGTAAAAGTTCACATGCATAGCCAGCTTGCATTTTTATGTTGGGTTTCTTGATATAAAATGTGCATACTTGTCAAACGAAGTCCTGACTATAGTTTACTATATTGTTCCCAATTGCAGGCCCAAAGCAAAGAAGTGCATTTCATTTGGCTTGATGGTCATTACGGCATTAAAATAAACGAATCTGTAGATTCACTAGTAAGATTAACTATTAGAAATCGCATGGATTTAGATTTAAAAATACCATATACTAATTTAAAAAGATGGGTACGCATTAATGTTGCGATGTCAGAATAAATGTATAGATTCCACTAAGGGCCGATTTTATAAAGAATTATTACTACTAAACGCTCACAAACTACGGTATAAAGGAAATTGTACGACAGAATTGATAGTGATAAATATATTATGTACGCTGCATTCCAATATGGGGGGATAGGTATGCAAAGAATACTTGCATAAAATTGGCAAGACTTCCTCACCTCTATGTGGCAACTACTGGGAAAACGAAGATTTGGAGTATACTGTAATGCGCTTTAGTGTATACGAAACAGATGTTCTGTAAGTTGGAGAAGATTACCCGCTTTTCTATTAATTATACAATAATTGATAGACTTGATAGTTTGGTTTATGAAATACTAGGAAAATTTTTATATTTAATTTATTGCGGATATCCAGCGAGGTGTCTTTCTTAATGTCTAGCTGCAGCATACTTATGTTTAGGTCTAACGGGGTGCGATAAATACAAAGTTCTTCACCCCTTTTGCGTGTATTTTGCTCGTTTATTATATATTTCCAGATGGATACAAGATTATATATTGTGTATAGTATTTAATTATTGTCATTTTAGGTATGCATATATTTATTAGGATGCAAGTATTATTTATCAACGTAAGGGACTTCATTTTAAAGGAATGAATGTTTGTGTGGGGTTACCACTACCGGCCAGGGCTGGCAACTTTTGATCGTGTAGGATGTATAAATTGTTTGAGCCATTTTAAAGAAAAACGTGCAAAACTGAAAACAAAATATCATTCAGTAATATACGCTTGCGCTTCACGGATTTTGACCCTAATGTTCGTGTCCGATGAGATGTTTGTACATGAACGGGACTATCAAGTTGCATTAAAGCTTGGAAGTTATAAAATTTAAATTTAAGTCATGCTTTTCCAGAGGTTACAAGGAAGGTTAAATAGATCTAGTTGAATTTCTCCGAGATTGACTTGCATCGGGCGTAAGAATCGTATGAAGCGGTTGAAAATCTAGCCACAATGTGCTGGTACATGGAACATAGTACTGACAGTAGTTTGGAGATATTTGATCTAATTTGGAGCAATTGTTTTAAATTTTAGAACAATAAAACACATTCAAAGTTTGTTTGTATATAGTTTCTGCTTGATTAAAGAATACTGTCCAGCATCAATTAAGAACAAAATGAAAATAAATAGTTAAAATAACTCAAGAACTAAAAAAAAATAAAAAGAAGGACAATGGAGGTTTTGGTGGTTGAAGAGTTGTGAATGACAATTATTGTAAATAGTACTTTTTTCAAACGATGTCCTCTGTCTGTCTCACTCTTGCTATGAGACGATTATTCCAAAGAATTAGATTGTGAACGAATGTCTTACGACTGGCGGATAAAGCCACTTAAGCCAGCATCCTCCAGAACGGCGCCTACCCACAATTAATGTCTATTGCTTTTAAGGAATCTTTTGACGACATGAAATATAGTTTTTTGTCAAGAAGTATTAATTCTAAATAATACTACGTACAATTCTTCCGTTAATTTTTTGTTTTTGTTTTTTAATAAAGTATAAACTATAAAATATTGTACAAAATCTTATTTTCTAAGATAAGATTCAGGAGTTGTGGATATTCGTGGACTGTAAATGAGCTTGCCTAATTTCGAACACATTACGATCTTCAGCAGACTAAATTTGTTGTTATAATATGTTACATTTCTTTATAGCAAGGACTGGTTGTTTCAGAATATTAAAAATACCATTAGAATATGCAATAAGACGTCTATTTACAAAATAAACATTGCACCTATTCTAATTACAGCATTTAATAAAACCAAGAAAAACTTATTTTATTTTTACTCATATTAATACTGAATTAAAATTCAGTACCACAGTATCAAATCCAGTACCACAAGACACCAAAGCTTCGTAGTACAAGCTACCACCCACCACTCAACCAGGTGGCGTCTAAAACGTCTGATAGCTAGTTGAACCTAAAGTTAAAATAACACTGCAATAGCATGCGAAGGCCAAAGAAAATGGTTGAAGCCGTTTTCGAGAAAATCGCGAAAAAATGGCTAAAAACATTCAGTAAAGTCGCTGATCCTGTTGATGCATTTTCTCCTAAATATTCGTGTCAGATGCGGTGGTGTTAATACCAATTTTGACTTTCTAGGGATTTTTTATTTTTGAATTTTTTTGTACACACACACACACACACACACACACATAATATTCAGGCCATTCGCCTGCAAACATTTTTTTCGGGTCTTAAAAAGTTTTTCCCGGTGAAAATCAATATTTTGATAATTTGACCCGAACGCAATGCTTTCTCTTAAAGGAGTAAAAAAAAAAAAAAAAAAAAAAAAAAAAAATTAGTATTAATAATAATTGAAACAAATAACATTACATTATTTATTCAAAGAATAATATTAATATACTAAAATATATAGATTTATAACTATATAATTTTTATAAGATTATGTCAGGATTGATACAATGTAAAAGGAAAGTGATTTACTGTTTTAAATGGAGTTTATAATATTTATATCGTAATTCAGGGCGATAAAATATGGTCTTGTTTAGTGTTGGTCATACGTGCTAGAATGGTGACCATTGGAGAAACCATCCTGCTATCTCTGCAGGTATTACTCAGAACAACCAGTCTTCCAAACTGAGCACTACGTAAATTATCCCCCGCTCATGAGATATATGCTTCAGTCTAAGGGGACGAGGAATAATTTTATTATATATATATTTATATATATATATAATGTATAATATATAAAAAATGATATAGTGTCACACGCTAAAGATAGATCGGACCACACAGCCGATGTGGATTTACAACTCCAAGATATACTGAGCAGATCCGGGGAGATTTATTCCTTATTCTCTACTATGAGCGCACGCACACGGAGGGATAGTGTTAAAGGAACGCGCGCACACAGTACACTCACACATACACACACAAGGTAATATTAGACTATGCACACACGACTTGACCGTCTGATAAATAACTCTACATTAGTCCAACATTATCGGCTGAAGCTGAAAAAAAAGGTTATTTATACTTTCGGCCGATTGTCAGTTGGGTCGGCTTAAGTCTAGCTCGGACTTAAGTAAAGCTCTAATCTCGTTTGTTGTATAGCAAGCGTAAGAAGAAGGAGAGAAGTACAAGAAGAAGAAGAAGACTTAAGAGCGGATTGAAGGGAAAAACCGCAGGTACGTCCAACAGCATCTTATACCAAATGAGATATTTGAATAGTAACATATGTATTGGTTTTAATATTTTCTCTAAAAATGTTTTCTTTAAACAATGCTAAAATATAGCAAAGATGATTCGGAGTATGTCTTTGTCCCCTGAATTCATTAATCCTGACTCAAACTTTAACGAGACTGTATATCCAGAAGAAATGAAGTTAAAGACTGATATTTTCATTTTTATACGATTCTATCATCTAATTAGTATTAATTAGATTACAAATATTGATTAGTTCATTCAAAGAAGTTTGAGTGTAGTGTTGAGGTTATGATTTCCTTTTATTAAGTTTACAGTATTAATACAGTCAATACAGTATTAATACAGTCAATACAGTATTAATACAGTCAATACAGCCAATACAGTATTAATACAGCCAAAGGAGAAGAAATTGAAACAATTTTTTGTGGCTAAGAGTGGCACTTTCCCAGTGAGAGTGGGAAAATTTTTGATTTCCTTTAGTAACTTGCTAAACACTAGACAAGTGTGTTGAGTTCGAATTTGGCGTTGAGGTCGAATAAATAGTTGTAATGTTTTTTAATTTTTACTTTTTCTAATTGCTTGTATACAAGGAGAATTGCTTTCGTGCAGATTTTGAATTTGAGTTTTCAACAAAAAATATACTTACGGTAATGCGTGGATAAGATAACAATTAGAAAAATTGCCAGACATTGTTAATTTGAAGCAGAGGTTCAAAATTGATATTTAAGCTTAAGCACCTCCGGCGGCTTCGAAGGTTTCGATCAACATAAGTACTACTTTACTGAATGCATTTTTTTTTTCAGTTTCTCGCAATTTTCTTCAAAACAACTCAAATGATTTTCTTAAAAAATTGCATACTATCTACATACTTGTTGGCTTCAAACATTTTTCTCGGAAACCTGATGTTTAAGGGTTCTCGGTGAGCTTGGGCTTTAGAATTACCTGTAAAGTGTTCTTCAAAAAAGCATACAGTTCTGCTAAAATATTCAGTTATTCTTTCAGTTATTATTATTAGTAGTAGTAGTAGTAGGGTTTGTGAGTTCTGTCATGACCTAGGTCTCCTCCACAATCTTTCTCCACTGCTCCCCATCATGAGTAAACCTTCTTCTTATTCCTGACCGGCAGAGGTCGCTTTTTACATCGTCTAGCCAACGTAGACAAAGTCTTCCCTTTATCCTATTTTCCACGGATTTGCTATATAATAGGCGTTTAGTAAATCTGGTAGCTTCCATCCTTTCCACATGACCTAACCACCTTAACCTTCCTTGTTTGATATGGGATATCTGATCTGGCTGCCCAAACAGATATTGGAGATCTACATTCTTTCTTTGTCTTCATTGGTCCACCCTCACAGACGGAGTCATAAATTTTAAACAATCTTCTTTGAATTAAGTATACATATATATATATTTTATGTATAATTTAAGACGCGTCAACATCTATGGTCATTTGCGCCCGGTGCCTTCTCAATGCATTTCCGTTCCTCTCTCTACAGACAACACTGTTCAACAACAAACTGTGAGCCGTAGAGACTTCTAGGAAAAAAAAATCTAAGAGGCAACACTGGACTCGAATCCCGAGACCTCGCGTGAGAGACCAACGCGCTACCGCTGATCTAATTCCTTTCCTAAATATATTTAATAAGTACTAAATTTAAAGAAACTCGGTTAGCTAGACAGACTGGCTTATCAGGTGGACAGTAAAGATCAATCACACCAAAAGAAAATAGTAGTGAAGCCCTGTGTAAATAACGAAATTATAATCAAAATAATTTCCAGTCATAACTTTAACTTTCCACTGATGAACAGTTTGCTTTTTACTTTAACTGATGACAAATATAAAAACAACACTCACCTTAAACCTTAAATCCATCATGTATGAATACCTTCTTGAAATATAATATGTAATCATAAAAATCATATCATCTGAAGGAGATTTTTACCAACACTAAAAATGGCAAACATTATAATTGTAAAGGCGCATTCTTAAAACTTCAAATTGTGCTGATTTGTCCTAACACACTTATATAGGTGGTGGTTGACAAGTACCAACCTACCAATACAGGCAGGTAGACTAGAAGAGCATGGCAATAACATTGAAATAACCTCGCATATAACATTTGAACATTAACGCCACAAATTCCGCAGAACTAGCTAAAAATCAATTTTTTTGAAAAAATGTTCCAAATAAAAGTGATAGGATTATATCTGTGCAGTTACCATTCCAAGTTTAAATGAAATCGGTTCAGATATTCTCGAGGAAATTACAAAAAACTCAATAACCTATTCTTTAAAGTCGCTCTTCTGGCTAACCATTTTCTACAACTTCAGAATTATAGCAATACTTCTAATGTATATTAAATTTTGTATGAATTGTTGAACAAGTAGTACATTATAGGGAAGATTAACGTTACTGTTCTCCAAGAACGCCCCAAAAAATGATAACCATAGATTGTATTTTGTGTATAACCATGCATTGTACTGAAGACATGTGGTACCGTAGAGAAAAGTTTAACCCCCCAAAGTTCAATTTTCTGGGGAAAATGTTTCAATAAAAGTGATAGGTATTCATGCATGATGGATATACGAATTGATAGAAATTCGTTGGAACCGTTTTCGAGGATAACGCAAAAAAGTGACAAAAAAAAAAATCCTAAAATCGTACTTCCGGTTGATGGACTTCGCCTGCAACCGTGTTTGAGCTTCCTGCAGTTTTTCCATTTGCTAAAAACATTTTTTCGTTGCTAGGAGACCTAAAAACATCTATTTCCATTCAAAACTCAATTTTGAAATTTTCTTTCACAAGATCGAACACTTCCTTTTACCAGGAGGAGTAAGAGAAAATAAAAAGAAAAGAGATACAAAGCTTCGAATTAAGTAATAAAACTAGTTAAAAGTTAAAACAAAAAAAATTAAGTCATCCCTGACAGAGAGAAACAGTGAATAAAAAAAAAAAAAAAAAAAAGAACCAATCATTGAAACAAATATAATGAGGGTATACGGGAAATTAACTGCTGATAGAGGTACACCAAAAAGGAAAACGTGAATAATTCAGGGCAAATCTCTATGATAGAAGTTGCACAAACTACCAAATAACATGAAACATATTGCGGCAGAAGAACACCCCTGTCTATCCGGTTTCTTTCAACTTCGCTTTTTTTATTTATTTATTTTTAATTTTCAGATGATAGTAGAACTAAATTAGTAACAGACATGCAAATATTGGTATAATTAGTAAAGAGAAACAGAAGGGAAATCTATAATTCATGGTGAAAATAATTTTGTTTTTATAAATGTAAAAGTTATAGTTTACAAATTTAATTAATGTTTGCTTGAAATTAGGGCTAGAAGGGAAGGGAATAGCTAAGTGATTAGCATACTGGACTCACACGCGGAGGACCCGGGTTGGAGTCCAGCTATGCTGCTCTTAGATTTTTTCTTCCTAGGAGCCTCTAGAGCTCACTGTTCGGTGATGGACAGTGTTGTCTGTAACGAGAGACAAAAAAAATGCGATGACAGAAGGTGGTGTGAGTGTTTCACAACAGATTTGTCTACATATACATCCGAAATATAATAAGGCAATATAAGTCGCAATGCCGGTAAACTGATCTTCTTCAAACTAGCATTTTTGGCAACAAAGTTTTTCTAATTAATATTATGTAAGTGATAGGATCATAATATGATATAAGGAAATGGCATTTTTGAGGAAAGAATAATATCATCCCTCTCCCACCCCTAACGCTCCATAAAATGAATTTTTCCCGGTAAAAATGTATCAAATAAAAGTTGTAGCACATCACATGATTAGTTTTTAAACTAAGTTTAAAGAAAATAGCTTGAGTTACTTTCAAGGAAATCGCAAAAAATCTACCTAGTAAATAGGTTGTTATTTTCTGTTGATCGATTTTGACCAAAATCATATTGTCGAGCCACCTGGTAGAACTTAAACGAAATGTCATGTTTGAACTATTTTAAATTTTTTATTTTTTAGTTATGCCAACCACAGAAATAAGATAGAAAGATAAAAAAACACACACACACATATTTAGGATAACTCAAAAACATACGGTTTTTAGCGTATTTCTGGTGAAAACTCAGTTTTAATAATTTCACACAATCGATACTTCTTCTTCTTCTCAACAGCGGTAAGAGAAAGTAAAAATTGTGTTATGAAGTAATATAATGCTTAAATAAAATTGTACCAATATTAAGAAACAAATAAAATAGGCGATGATGTCAGCCAGTGACAGATTCATTAAATAAAAGTTTAATTTATTATTCAGTGGACGATCATTACATGTTTATTCAATGGTTTTTAAAAAAGAAAATGACCTGGAGAAAGTAATGGATGACATCACATCATTCGATCTAGTTTAATTATTATTACTATTTCATGTAAAGTAGAACTGTTTTTTAACCCAGCCTTAATAGGAATTATTAAATTTTAACAAATTGTTTTTTAACGACAAACAACCGGTAAACTATTTAATTAATTTTCAAATTTCTAAATCCTCCAAAAAAAAAAATTCTTTAAAATAATAAGTTTCTAGTGAGTTAGATGTAGTCGTATATTAACAAAAATCTTGTGTGTAACACACGACTTTCTCTTAATGCAGTCAATACATTTATAAAAGTTGCCGAATTCTCTTTAAATTTGAAATTTTTTTGCTTAGTTAACCTAATATAAATGTAGACGTGATGGTGAAACAAGCATAAACCTATGGCAGGTAGTACTTACAGTTATTACATTGTAGAACACAGCACTATTTGAAACAACCCCAATAACATCTGAAATCTAATGTCACAGATTCCTCAAAACTACATTTAAATCACAGTAGTTGTGGTGGTTGGTTCCGCATAGCTGGAAAGCATCAGAGACATTTTCCGTGGTAGTCTGCTTCGTTTTGTGGTCATCGACCTGTTTCGGGCGTTCGCCCATCTTCAGGATGCGTTTGTCAGACAGTGTGATAACACAGACTTGCACAGAGCAAATTCAATTTACTCAGTAGTGCGTAAACACACTTCAGACTGTGTAAACTGAATTTGCTCTGTGCAAGTCTGTGTTGTCACACTGTCTGAAAAAAACGCATCCTGAAGATGGGCGAACGCTTAAACCGGTCGATGACCACAAAACCAAGCAGGCTACCACGGAAAATGTCTCTTGATACATTTCAATCAATTTTTCCTGGCCAAATGTTGTCAAAATAGGTGACAGGTTTATATCTCTTTGCAATGAGTGAAATTCCAATTTCAAAGAAAATTATTGTACATTTTTTTCGAAAAAATTCCGAAAACTTCGTTTAATTACTTTCTCTTACTCCTAGTAATGCCCTCAAGGGATATCTGTTGCATGCAGTTACTTGCATGCAGTGACCCGACGGGTTACCCCAGCTCAGTACTCCATGTACTTTGCCAGAACAGTACAAAATACACTTAAACTACATACACTCTACCCTTTACAGACAAGGACAAACACAGTACATAAACTAGGGTCTCCGCCCCTAGTTAATTGGGGCAAGCCAAGGGAGAAGGAAGGGATTAGCTCAGTGGTAGAGCGCTGGACTAGCAACGCGGAGGTTCCGGGTTCGAATCCAGCATGCTGCCCTTAGATTTTCTCTTCCTAGGAGCCTCTACAACTCACTGTCCGATGATGGGCAGTGTTGTCTGTAGCTAGAGAATGCTGCTTGGAGGCCGGCAGTGCACTGACAAGGCTACGGGAGCACAATAGACCTTGCAGTTCGCAGTGCAATAATCCCTTACAACCATCTACTCCTAGTAAGAGGAAGTATTGTAAATCGTATCAAATTTTCGATATCGAGTTTTCACCGGAAATATCCGTCTTGAGGTCTCCTGAGTCCAAAAAACTGGTTTTTAGGACATCGTGTGTCTGTGTGTGTATATATGTATGTGAACAGCATACACATAAACAAAAAATCTTAGAAAGTTCAACTTGATATTTCCTTTAGGTATCACCATGGGATCCGACAGTAAGTTATGTGTCAAAATTCCTCAACCGAAAGTACCACATTAATGGATGTTTTTTTTTTTTCACTTTTTTGCGATTTTCTCTAATGAAAATGACTCTAATGATTTGTTTGATACATAATATATCAACTACGATACAATGATCTACAATTTTTATTTGAAACATTTCTCCGGGAAAAATTCATTTAAGAGGGGACTTTTGAGGAAGTAATGGGGTTACGGTTTCCTCTAAAGTGCTAGTTCAAAATATGTTGTTGAAATTCCGAGTATGAAAAAAAATCGCATGACCGGAAGTGCGTTTTTACTGAACATTTTTTCAATTTTTTTGATTTTCTTCATAAAAACACCGACGAATTTCATTAAATTTGATACACTAACTATAAAATTTGTCTATCACAATTTTGAAAAATGGAGTAAGAGAAAGTTATGTGAGTGTATCATCATACCAGCATTTTGGAATTTTGGCAATATATTTAATATAACTTCATATTATATGGGTGAAAGAACCATACATTATACTGGACAAGTGTTTTAGTGGAAAGCTTAATATTTTTCCTTCCTTGGTAACCAACCTCCCAATAAACCCGTTTTCATGGAAAGAGAGAGGAAGCATTGCGATTATGAGTGACATGCGATAGTTAGTTTCAGCGGCAATACAGTTTTAAAGTCCCTTGAAAATGAAATGTGACCAAATTATCTCAAAAATGAACAATCGCAGGAAGTTGAAATTTCACATTCCGTTTATACTTTCGCTTTCAACAATAAAGTTTTAGATCAAAATCTATCCACCGGAAGTTCGATTTTACTGAATTTCTTTTTCCAATTTTTTGAGATTTCTTCGAAAATGGCTCCACTAATTTTCTAAATACTTTGTATACTACCTAAACCGATATATACATATTATATTTATTTTAATTATTTTTCCTGATAAATTGAATTGGGGGGGGGGAGGATTCTACGGTTTTGCCACGTACGTAATGTTAAGGTAGATCAGATGCATTGCTAGTATTACTAATTTTAAGAACATCAGTTAATCAGAAGTGCGACTTCAGAGGCCGTTGAACTTTTCTCAAAAACAACTACAATGATTTTCTTTAAACTTGGAATACTTACTGCACAGAAATCCCTAACATTTTGCATTAGAAATATGATTTTATAGTGTTTTCTGAGCACACCATAGTATTGCATTTTAAATGTTATTTGAGTATTTTTCAATATTTTGGCTGTGTCTTCTAGACTACAGTATAATCACATTAAAGATCTATTTGCCATCTGTGCTAGCCCACACATACTTTCTCCACCTCTATATTTATGTTATAGCAAATAAGTAAAATTTTAAATTTTCAAAAAACCTTGCCAATTTTATAATTGTATTAACTGCAGTAGGAGAAAGTCGTATGAGTATTGCAAGCCAGGTTTTTTTAATACTGTTTACGGCACTGTTGCGTAACAAATGCACACTTCATAAAGAAAAGATAAACAAATACGGAAAGTAGTAGTATATATATATAAAATAATACGGAATATTGACAAGTGTATGCAAGTGCTAGTGTAAACAACAAAATAAGAAACGTTAATAACGGAACTTAGTCATATCTAAATATAAATAATAAATATTAGTGGGGAAGACAGCTGTTTTTCTCCCCTCTATTCCTTAAAATTACATTCTTATATTCAATTAAATTTAACTATCATTCGATAATTGCTCTTTTTTTTTTTTTAAGTAATTAAGAGTGGCATATAAATTGCCCCTTCTCATTTCGCAATTCATCGTTGGGTGAGACAATGGCGTGAACAAGGCGATGTGAAAAACAAATCACCTCCAGATCGACCGTTCGGTACGAAAACCGGAATACGTTGCTAGAATGGAGAATCTGTGATGCAGAGTCCACGAAGGTCAGCGAAGAAAGAAGGGGCATCACGTCGATTTAACTCCCGCTGAAATGCCCGTTGATTTTCTGATATTAAAGGAGTTCTAATAAACCATTCTACGGCGCAAATACGCTCCCTTACAGTCCAACGCTCCATGGCTAACTGACTCCTAGGAAACACAACAAAACAAATGAGTGATTTGGAGACCAAATCTCCAAGGTCAACTTTACAGGCTGCCACACATACCCAACGAAAAAGTGAGGGATATTTTCAACAACTGAAAATTAAAACCTGTTCATTGTTTCTGCCGCACCCTGTATCTGGTGTGAAACAATTACATGACTTTCTCACACTGCGATTTACTAAGTTTCAATGGACAAATTTTCTTTAAAATCCGAAAAGTTAACATAATGTTAAGTACTCACATATCCCACCAAGTAATGGACTAGTAATTTGTCTTAAAATGGTATCACGGAGAGAAGGCTGATGTCTCCTTTAATTATTTATTTGTTTAGACTTCAGAACTAAACAAATATAAGCATAATAAGTGAATATGATGATAAATTCAATAAAGAGGGCAGGAAAAACTGGAGGTGCCTCGCAATGGACGTATTCCCTAAAGTGCTAAGTTGAAGATGGATGGTCCCGGAACCAGCGGCGTTTTAGATTTCTGGGAGCATTGTATGGAATTATAAGGAAGGAAAATTTTTGGATAAGGTGGATTATAGCTAAACCTAGATGGTAGTTTTAATTAGGCTGGGATAACTGCAGGAACGCTAAGATCCCTGAAGAAGTATAATCTTCCCCTTATGAGGTTTCATTATTATTCGTTTTTAGCACAGTATACAGTTTCTTGCACATTGAAACTTTTATGATAATTATAAATACTGTTATATGAACTAGTAGAAGTTTAAAGAAAAAAACGGTTTACATAAAATAAAAAAAGAGGTAAAAGAAAAGTCATTTAAGGAACAGAATACGTGTGAATGGAAGAAAAAAAAAAACGACAGAGCACTGTGGATTGACGACAGCGTCTATAACCGGGTACTAGCTCATATGCAAAGGCTGTCATTAAAATGGATAATAGAGGCATGTTTAGTGCAAGTAACACAGCTCGTGAGTGGAGAATCTGGCACTCCAGGAGTTAGAGGGCAAACAACTCTGCACAAGTACACTTACAGTCGGTCCCCCTGCCACAGATAGCTCACTTATAACAGCTGCACTTTTCATTGTTATTGTTTCTGTTACTTTAAAACTACATTTCAATGGACTATTGATTTTTTTTTTGTCTAAATTAATTATTTATTTAATTATTTTCTCTTACTCCTAAAAAGAGGAAGTATTGCGAACGTTTCAAATTTTCCAAATTGAGTTTTCACAGGAAATATATGTTTTGAGATCACCTGAGTACAAAAAAAAAAAAAATTATTTTAGCGAATGGCTTGTATGTGTGTGTATGTATGTGGCCAAAATATCTAAAAAACGAAATATTGCAGGAATTTTAAACTTAATATTTGGTTTTGGTGTTACCATCGTATCTGACACAAATGGTTCGTGCAAAATCCATCAACTGGAACATTTTTTTTAATTATAACTATTTTGTTTTAAACAATTTACCTACATAAATACCTATCACTTTTATTTGTAACATTTGACAGGAAAATTTATTTTTTGGAGGTTCTGGGGAGGAACAGCAACTTTAGGGTTTCCTTATATTAAAGGTACAACTTCAATATAATGTATGATTATAACACCTATGTAATATTTAAGTACTGTAGAAGTATTTGGTAGAATTCCAAGTTTGTAAAAATCAGTTAATCGGAAATGCGGACATTACAAAATAGAGTTTTCTCAAAAACACGTCTGGGGGGGGGGGGGGGGGGGGGGGCATTTCCTTAACTTGGACAGCTAATTACACACGCATATCACATTAATAATTAAAAAAAAAAATTTAATTTAATTTAGAGGGTTCTAGGGAAAACATGTCAATTATGGTTTGAAACTGCTGCCACCAAAGCTTTTTTGTTTGACGTTTTCAAAGTGAGCTACACATCTTTAAGTTGATTAACTTCTAACCTTTTTTTTTTGCTGAAGAAGGAAAAAGGTACATATCGTTTTGATCTGAAGTGTATTTCAAAAAACTAAAAAAAAAAAAAAAACATAAAACATTGATTTGCAAAAGTAAATAATATAAACATTGATAATCATAACACTTCCAGCCATTAATCGAAACAGGCGTGTAATGTCGGGAGCACATTAGTGCAATAACAAATTTCTAAAAAAAGTTATGAAAGTGTAGTGGAAGGACGAAATGAAAAATAATAGTTTTTAAAAATAATTTAGAATATTTTGTAATGTGAATTTAACTTCAAAAAGAATGTATTTTACTGTCAGGTACTGTAAATTTGGATCATTAAACAAAGGCACAAATCCCGTTAGGGCAAACCTTTTGTACAAGCTAATTCCCCCCGCTAGAGAGAGAGAGCAATTCCAAAGAATAGAGACAGTCTTAACTCTACCTTCAAACAGGACGCTTCAGGAATCGCCCTCTTCAAATCAGTGCCAGTTATAAGTTAAAACATAAGAGCTTTGCATTAATCTTGATAAATACTTAATTTCTTAAACATAATAGTGTGATATTGTAAAATACTTAAATTTACTAAGAGATAATATAATTATTTATAAAACAGTAGTGTGTTCTTAATTATTCTTAATTCTTATATTCTATCTCAAACAATCACAAGCCCTTTTCGCTAAAACGCTCACGCCACAAGCCAACTACACACATCACCAATCAATTACATTGGTGCCAGCTGTTTGGGATATTTTCAACAAGAAGCCACAAATTTACAGTACCTGACAGTAAAATACATTCTTTTTGAAGTTAAATTCACATTACAAAATATTCTAAATTATTTTTAAAAACTATTATTTTTCATTTCGTCCTTCCACTACAAAAGCTTATATTAATATATAATGCGGAGAATTATATAGTTTAAGTACTAGACTTAAAACAAGCATCAATTAAATTCCGAAGAAATGTAATATGAAAGATTGTAAAAAATTTGAAATATTTTGTTAAATTTAATAAAATTGATAGATATATAAATTTGGCCGCTCCCCGATTTAGCTGCCCATTTCTTGGCACAAGTTGAACAATAAAACGCGGTGCCCCTGATGTGTGTGAATAGTAGATTTCCAAAAGCTGACACAAAGGTCAGCCGGAAATGAAACTTTACTAATTTTTTTGTAACAGTTTTTTTAAAGTTTTTTGGAATTTGCTTTCAACTTTTAACTACACATATAGTGGCCTGCCACTTTTGTTTGAAATTTCAAATGGCAACATATATAATGTTGACTTTCAGGAGTATACTCCTGCATCAATATATTATAATAACATTCCAGTTCTTTCCATCAACATCTTTTGTTATCTCGGACTATATACATCGACATAAGACTGCGGAGAACATACACACCAGACTTAAAAGACGATACCAAATATCCAAATTCTCGATAGAAAACAAAAGACTTCTTTACACTTCAATCATTAAACGACTCTGGACATACGGTATAGAACAACCGGCGTTCCAATCTCCACTGCATCCAGTCGTCATTCCAGAACATTCCCTTCTATATTTCCAATCACACTTGCCATAAAGATTTGAAATACCAAAGAGAAATATCAAAAACCATACAAGAAATTTCATAAATCCTTATCTTCTCAATCGCCGTGTACATCTTTCTTCCCGCACAATACCAGGTGATCGATCCTTTCCAAGATGCAAACCCCAGTAGCCTCGAGATCTGCTATCCGCGAGTGTCAGTGAGTGAGTAATACCATTTAGTATATTCTCCACTCTTTTATTCATTTACTTTTGTTTTTTCTAAACTAATTGTCAGCATATTTACTTGTAGCTGCTATGTAAATAATAATAATAATAAAGTTTTTTCGAAAGATATGGTCAAAAGATTGCTAAATATTGAATTATTAAATCACAAATTTCTATGAGAAAGGGCAGTAACAAATTTCATATAACTTGCCCTAGTTACGTTTATAAATGTGAATGAATTCACTTTTATTTGTATATGGGGGGGGGGGAATTAATTTTAGCTAAACCGAGACTGCAATACTTTCATGTTTCTATCTCCTATTTTTAGAATTCTAGGAAGAACAATTCGTGTTTCGTATTTGTTTATGTTCTATTTAAAATTAAAGATTTAAAAGCACCACCCTATAGCAGAATAAAAAAAACATATGCAACAGAACTTTACAGACGTTTAGTAGAAGAAGTAGGCCGTACAAGGAGGTGTAGTTGCGGCTGTGTACAGGAAGAAGGCGTGACAGACGTAAAGAAAACAGTACCACCTGTCAGCTTATATAATGTCATTGCTTCCCATGACATCCGTAAACCGAAACATTCCCATCGCCCCCAAATACTAATCTAACTCAAAGTACAATTACCAATTAGTTAGAAACTGACTGATTTTTAGAAAAATATGTTATTAGGAGAAAATTAATATTCAAACACAAATCATGCGTAACAAAGAGTAAGTTTATTTTATATTAATTAGTGACTTTGTTTAAACATTAACCAATTTTTTGATGAGGGGATGTAAGAAATCAGAGGATTGTCATTCTAAAACTACTGTTACCTTCTATTCTTAGGTCATGATGTCAATTCCTCGCGATTTTCGCGATTTACTCTAAACGTGGTTGCTAACAGCATATATAAGCCCATTACTTTTATTTGAAACATCGTCTGGTTTAAAAAAGTAAATCTTCGTAGCATTGATCTAAAGTCCATTACTTGTCCACACAAACTGTCAGTATGCTCTTCACTTTACTACATATTTCTTTTTTTAATTTCTCACATTCTTTGTATTTCTTTTAGTGCTGCTTGTAAAAGTGGTTTTTAGAAGCTGGTTTTGTGTGTATGTGTGTTGTGTGTTTGTGTGTGTGGTTTATTTATTTATAAATCACATAAACAGGTACGAAACTTTGTATAACATATTATTAACAATTTGTTGAATACAATTCAAATTAAAATATATCCATTATAGGGTGAGTGGTCAGCATAACTCAAAAAAAGAAAATGACATTACATTTCGTATGTGTTACATTTCGTATAAGGTTTAAGGAACGCGACATTAATATTTTCATAAAAATCTGTCGACAGGAAGTACTATTAGATTTTCTATTCCAGTACAGAATAGATTTTTTCAGTTTTTTTGCTTTCCTGGAAAATGGCGCCAAAAATTTTCATTATTATTCAACTGAATTTCAAGTTACGGCCATTAAAGTGCCGGAACCATTTTGCAGAATAAGTGATCCAAGAGACTATAGCTCTAAGAGAACTGTCCTGGGATTTTAGGGCACTCTAAGTAAAGGCATTTCTGAATAGCTATAACCTGAGAAAATCTGAGGGTTGCATCGATCTAAACCCAAATTTGCTGTCGGATGCATATTTCCTTGCAAATTATTGCCAAGTCATGGGGCACCTGAAGAAGCTGGGACTAGAACATGATAGCGCCTACAAATTCTTTGAGGGGAATGGAGGAGGCTACAAAATGTGACAGGAGTGCGCAGATCATCATTCAGAGAAAGTAAGTTTAGAAGCCAGAGGACATACAGGGTGATAAAGGAGAATATATTCTCCTTAAAATCATTCCATGACATGAAATTTCAGAAAGAGATAGGACTGGATGGGGTTGGAGATTGATAGTGTCCTCAACTGGGCGCCAGTAGGGCATATAATATACTCTGATTCATTTTCTACTAATATATATAAATCGGTGAAGTGCTAAGGTATAATTGGAAAATATAATCCAGACTATCTATATTATTACCAAACAGTTAATCCTATAGTAACGATAAAATTAATAATTAATTGGATTTAAATGATCTCATTTCGATCCTCATGTTACAAGGTAGAGAAATGTTTTTAAGTAAATTAGGATTGCACATGTTATATGAAAATATACGGGGGAATTAATTGAGAAAACCTAACCGTTTTAATCTTTTGAAAAATATCTTTTGTACTTATTAGGAGTTATAATCGATAGTTAAAATCAATATGGTGATAGATTGAGATAGAGCATGTGTAAAAATGACAGAATATTAGGGTAGTTATTAGTAGGTTACACCTGTTTAAAAATCTGATGTAAAATTCTCACACGACATTCTCTTACTCCTGTTTTTACAATTATTTGGAAAATGACAATTTTTTTTATTTGTCCTGAACATGAATATAGAGATGGTGGGGATGACAAGTAAGATGACAAGACGAGAACCTCAAATCTTGTATATTCTGACGAAAACTCAATTTCAAAAATTCGATACCATCGCAATACGTTCTAAGGATGTTGAGGACTGTCCTGGCAATTCTTGCACTTTTCTGACCGCCTATTTGGCTTTAGCAATGACTTTTGTGTTCAATCCACCGTAGTTTTGGGCACCAAACCGTTCGATGAAATAACAATCCTTACGCTATTTATATTGTTATCGCCTTTTAACTGGTCTTCGCAATTTCGGTTTTACCTAAATGTAAACTGATAGAGTGGATATTCTGAAGGACCTTGCCGGATCCACTTTGACGCAGATGAGAAAGGAAGTGATAAAATCATTCGAAGGTTGGCTGATCAGTAAGGATATAGATGCTGTAATAAATTCTTCATTTAATATGCATTATCGTCATTGTAGCTCTTTGAAATTCGGGGAAGACTACTTACTTATTAAGTGCCATATAAGCAAAATCAGGATCGTCGCGCAACTTAGGTTATGTAATAAAAAATGTCCTTCTCTGTACCATAATGGCAGGCGGTATAGGTTTTGTCCCGATAAAGAATGTACAGTATGTGCATTGAATGAAAGAGACAGCGTTTGTCTTTTCCTTTTTCACTGTTTGCAGTTCAGTGATTTTCGTACCAAATATTTAGCAAAATATATAGATGTTGCAAGAAATCGCTCCGAATTGCTCGCTATGGAAAACTTGTTTTACAATATGGATTATGAAAAGATGCACGATATATTTCTATTTATAATTAGCTCTCTGGGTAGAAGGTCCTTAATTTTATAATCAAGTCTTTATTTTGTTAATCAATTTTATAATCTTATATTTTAGGTTTATTTTCCATTTATTTATTTATTTATTTTTTTGTTCAAAACATTGTGAGCGTTAGAAAACAATTTTCTAATAAATTTTCTAATAAATATTCTTTCTGTATGTCTTTAAAAATATTTTTTATATTCTAAATTTATGTAAATTGATATAGGTAAATTTTCAGTTTGTTTTTATTTATATAATTTATGTTCGAAATTGTGTACCAACCAACTCTTTGTATGGGACACTTGTCCAAAAACAAATAAACAAATAATAATAATAATAATGATAATATATTGTTATCAGTTTTTTCTTTTGCATTATTAATTAATGTTTTTAATGCTGGTGAATTGATTTGCAATAATATATAAGAAATAATGAAAAGAATGTAGAGTATAAATGTTGGAATTGGGCGCAGTAATTGTCGCACAGGGAATGGGAATAATAAAGGATTAGTGTTAAATGTTTGAAACACTCAGTAGAGTGCACTGAAATCAAGCAAACTCTGTCTCTTTCCCACACATTTCTCTTGCAGTCACGCTGATATTGTGCTGTTTGAGTGAGTGTTTGTGTGCATGTGTGTGTTTGTATGTTTGTGTATGTAGTCTGCGGGGGTGAATGTATGTTTTCAAGCCGCAATCACGCTACTTAAATGTTTTGCATTTATTGAACGGTATTTGTTCCCAATATGCATATTAACTTTATAACAACTAACTTTATTTTCAAGAAAAACTAAACATGCAATACTTATAAAAATTAATAATATACGAATAAAAATATATTTTTAATTTCTTTTTTCCAAGTGAAATTTTAATTTAATACATTTACTAAAAAACGTTCGCCGAAATCTATAAAATGTGTGATAGTGGTATTATATGAAAATTAAATGTTAGCTTCACACTTTAACTGTCAGGTGAATGATTTTGGATACACACTACATAGTTCCATTGTATCTTATAACATATACGGGAGTTAGGATGATATTAGGCTATGTGTATGTTAAAGAAGCACATATAGAATAGATTGTAAATATTAGATTGCTACTCGTGGGGTGGATTTAAACGTCTATGAGTTTAGCACGAAAAAAAAATTCCAAAAAAATTGTTTATCACAAAAAAAATATGTAAATTCAATACATATATATCAATTTAATAATTATATTATGAGTGCCAAACATTCTGAAAAGCAATGGTTTTTCATTCTTAAAAATGGCTTATGTGCTTTGCACCCTTGACAAATCTGTTTTGTTTTCCTGCAAGTTGGCGCCCAAGTTTGTCATTTTTGTAAATATTTGTGCTTTTTTCCCTTTTTGTCTATTTTATAATGCTTGGGTTTGTTAAAGGACTAAAATGTTTTAGGACAAAAACTAGTGTCTCTTAATTCAGTAGGATTAAGCCTGCCTGTTACCCATGCTATGGAGTAAGCCACCATGTTCATCATGTATCGAAAAATATACTTGTGGCGATATATGTAGAAGAAATGTATCATCACGCCGCGTGTAACTTTGCGATAGTAAATATGGAAATAATAGCAAAATAATTATTAAACTAGAATCTATATGAATTAAATGTTTTCTTAAATATTAATTAAAGAAAAATGACATGGCTCCTTTAAATAAGTCAATCAGTACAACAGTCAATATGTATAGACATAATCAGAGCTTCCGCAGATACTTAAAATCAAATTTGGCCAAGTAATTATTAATAAAACATGACTGTTTGGCCCATGTTTCAATTTGCTTTGTCTACAATTCCGTATGCTTGAAAGACGACAAGTGGGCAGAAAAATCTATATTTTTAGCTTCGTGATTTTTGTACAATTATCACATGCATAAACGCTGAAGATTATCTTTTGCTTTCTTTTCGAAATTAAGTGACGGACGATATTAAGTCAGAGGTAGGGCGAAGGAGTTGGAATGCGGAGGTCCTGATGTTAATCCAGCTGCCCTCAGATTTTATCGCCCTACACAGAACATACTACCTACTGATTCTCTAATTAGATTACTAAATTATAATAACTTAGGAAATTGCTGCAAAGAAAAGAGGGCATAGAAAATATCATAAAAAGAAAAATTTAGAGCTATACAGCTGGTTTCAAATGAAATATTCTTTGTACTAAAAGCCCGATTATGGAAAAATCTGGTGTGAAACACTCACATGACTTTCTCTTACTGCAAAAACCACAAATATTCTTTAAATTTCAAGTTCTATTCATTAGTTCTAACATAAAAACCTACCCACGCTTTAAAGAAAGCTTACCGCTATTGTTCCCCCCGAAAATACTAAAAACATCCATTTTACCGGGAAAGTGTTTCAAATAAAAGTGGTAGGTATTTATGTAAGTAGATAGTATATGAAGTTTAAAGAAAATTGTTGGAGCCATTTTCGAGAAAATTGGAAATATACTGAAAAAAAAAAAAAATTCAATACAATGCAAACATTGGTGGCTTTGCCCGAAACAACCATTCGGAGTCAGATGCGGTGGTAGTAAGTAAACGGTATACCACCGTAATTATACTAAATTTCTGACTCCTGCAATTTTTCTTTTTTGAGATATGTTCACAATTACATACACACTCACACACACCATACATACATTCGCTAAAAACAATTTTTTTTTTGTACTTAGGGAACCTCAGAACGTGTACTATTTCTAACAAAAATTCAATTTTAAAAATTTTACACTATGATAATACTTTCTCTTTCTTTCATCAATTAGAGAAAGTAAAAATACTGATGAATGAATATTTAAATATAGTATAATTAAAAGGTATATTCATGAATTGATGCGGAATTAAAGCACTTTTAAATGAAGAAAAGAGAGTAATAGAAAGTTAAATGTAAGATTGTCATTAAGGAATTGTCTTTTTATAAACGAAAAGATGGTGTATGTGATTGAATTAGCTGGCCGGGCTGTGCGAGCCACATCCAACAGGACCACCAGAGACGCTAGCGGCCAACAATCGTTCTGCGGGGCTCTGTCTATATTACCGCTTCAAGTGATATCGTAGCGCCTAGGCCGCCAACCCAGTAATCACTGGTTTGCCCGTCTCAACCTCTCTTATTACAGATTTCCTTACTCACTGTTATATGAGAATGAAAGAAAGGGCCACATCAGACAGTATTCTCTCTAACATAGAATGTAACCCATTCCCATCTCCCCATCCACTATACTATCTGAAGTAAAGCAATGGAAGTCTTCCTGATTGATTCTAGTCATTAACAGCCCTACCGCGCGCTACTGTACTAACAACGTTTCTAATCGGAAATCGCGACCTACAGCGTTGTAGATTTCATTTCTTTTCTTCTTCTTCATTTTTTTTTTTTTTTTTTTTAAGAGAACATTGATTATTCTGTAATATATCTACTCATTCTTTATCTATTTCTACCATAATGAAGTAAATGCCAATTTACTTAAAAGAATCTCATGCCACATCAGATCGTCTCACGTATTTACAAAAACCATGTACTACAAAAATCTTATTATTTTTACTTTCTCTTATTGCTGGTAAGAGGAGGATTATGTTCATTATAATATTTACAACATTGAGTTTTCACTAGAATCATATGTGTTGAAGTGGCGGAGTAACTTCCAATATTTGCAGCTCTGTTATCAGGTGAAATGACTGCGGTCGGCATTGCTGAATCAGAAAGAAACCTGAGCTTAATGTGGTCATTTTTATCGATTTCCAAGCTGTCATTCTTTCTCTAACGTCAACATGTGTTCGTTGGTGGAATGCACTTGGAAACTGGTATAAGTGAATCGATGATAAGTGGATAGGTAACCGGTGGCCTGTACTCCAATAGGTTCCATCACATTGTAACGCGGAATTCCTGCGTTAGTGAGTATGTTAGCCAAGTCCTTAGATATAACTTCATCAAAAAAGAAAATTTTAATAGCTTCGTATGTTGAATATGTAAGGGTGTTGTGAGGAGATGTTGGTTGTTGCTTGATGAGTGATAAATAACACCTTAATATGGTTAAGATATATAATTGATATATATGTATATGACTGACTGCCAAGGACTTTACACTTTAGAGTTTAGAACTGAACTGAACTGACAGACTGACGTGGCTAAATGATATGTACGGAGTGTGAATCAACAGAATGATGTCTGATGTGTAAGACTGAATTCAACAGAATGATCTCTCACACGACTGTCTCTCTCTCATATATATATATCTATATTATATTTGGCCGAGCCTCTCCTCTTCTTTGCGAGAGGGACTTGTTTCTCTCCGCTAGAGTGGATGAGTTGGTGGGGTTCACTACCCCTACATCTCTATCTGAATGATTCATTGCCTATCTTCATATATATATACTGGCCGAGGCTCCTCTCTTTGCGAGAGGGGCTGTTTCTCTCCGCTGGAGTGGATGAGTGGTGGGGTTTCACCACCCCTACAAATACAAAGTGGGCTGAAGTTTCTGGCCGAAGAGCTGCTGGAAAAACGTGGGAATACCTTCTCTTAGAAAAGAATAAAGTTCCTCAGACGGCGCTAAGATATTTAAGAGTAGCTAAATTAAGACAGTTGACAGGATATGAATATTTAAAAAATCACTTGTTCCGTGTTGGTCTTCTAAAATCTCCGCTAAGTTCACTAAGGCAATCCAAACGAACACTTTATCTCTGCCCAGCTTTATCAGATATTCTAAACAAATTAGCCCAAACAATAAATTAGCTTAACAAATTTAAACCAGGCTGGCTATCGAAGAATGTTCGAAAGATGACCGGTGTTGAAAAATAATTGTGAAAACAATTATGAAAGAGTCTGTACCTCTTAAAGAGCTACAGCAAGCAACAGCTTCCAAGAAGTAATCACATAATAACACTCAACTCTCTGTCAGGAGGCAATTTTACAGGCCAGAGATTTCTCTACCTACTAGCTAACCAGCTAAACGATCGTCAGTACAAACAAACGTCAGTACAAAAGTTCTAACTCGGCAACGCTGTTATTCTACTATATCAGCGCTCTTCAATTGTCCGCTCTAAACTTCTCTTTACTAACTAGTCACTAAGTTACGTAACTATCAATTGTAAAGATTCATTTTCATCATTCAATTATCAACAACACCAAAAAAACCTGCCCTAAATATTACAATATCAATTGGATTCTAGACGATCTTGTTGAATCAGATGTAGATGCTGAAAGAAAATCTGAATCCGGTCAGAATTAATGAAAAGAAGCATAATATGACAGATAAAATTCCTGATTATATATTATATTAACCTCTGTTTTACCTATTTATATATAAAATAAATACATAATATTATTGGTTCTGTTATTTGCACTAATAGATTATAGAGTAAAATTAGTGGGCGAGGTTTGGATTCACAATTACGATTATTGTAGCTAGTTTAACAATCTAGTAATAGCAATAAAATGAAGGTAAGACCAATGCCCCCAAGGGCGCCAACTGTTCCGTACCAACGATCATAAAATTGTAGCCGTGACCATGGGTACCCCCTCTGGCCACTAAAAAAGGGCAATTGTATAAATTCAATTTATATATATACGTATATATAGCTGTCTATATATACAATCATATATGCGCGTATGATGCGCGTTTTTAATGTCCGCTTAGAAATTTAAAAATAACTGGTATGAAACACTCACACGGCTTTCTTTCAGTTTATTTAGTTAATAAATACGAGTATTACCCAGTTAAAAGTACAGCGTTGCATCCGAAATTAAATAAGGAATAAGTCGCAGTTAGGGTTAACCGATTTTCTGCAAACTCGGATTTTCGCAACCTTAAATTCTTATTGATATTGTGTAGATGACAGAATCGTATAATGTATTGCAATAGCGCTTTAGGGGAAAGCCAAACATCAACCCTCCATCAGAACCCCGTAAAATAAATTTCCCGAGATAAATTTTTCAAATAAAAGCTGCAGCTTAATATGTAAGTACACAAGTTTGAAGAAAACCGTTGGACCCATTTTCGAGAAAATCGCAAGTACTGAAAAATCTAATCAGTATGCTGTTCCGGTCGATCGATTTTACCCAAAATCCTATTGTCGCCTATGCTGGTAGAACTTAAACGAAATATCAAGTTTGAACTTTCCGCGATTTTCCGTATTTGATTTATATTGAACACACACATGAACACACGACGAATTTCTAAAATCAGTTTATCGTATTAACAGGATCTCAAAACATGTATTTCCAATGAAATCTCAATTCCGAAAAAATTTTAACACGAACGCCAGACTTCCTCTCACAGCAGTAAGGGAAAGTAAAAATCTATCACACATAATTTATTATTTCCTAGATACTTCTGTTTTTCAATATAGTCACCAATAACTTTCACACATTTCTGGTAGCTTATCACCACAGTTTCTTTGAGTATGAAAGACGTTGGCATCCAGTATCCTGAACATCGGACTTTCCTATAGGGAGAAGGAGACTTGCCACTTCTTCAGGGATCTTGGCATCCCTGCGGGTAACCTAGCCTACCAACAAGAACAACACTTACACTGACACCTCTAACGTTCACGCAATACACATACGGCCTGCAAAGGTAGTTGATGTGTGGAAATACTGTCTGGGTGTAGCGAACCCACAGGGTAATTCTAACTCACCAACACATACAGTCTCTAATATGACAGCTCTACAGATCACCCACAACGTTCAAATAAATATCGCCTGTGTGAAAGCTCATTGCGGTATTGAAGGGAATGAGAAAGCAGTCAAGCTCGCTAAATTAATTCAAACCAAGGGGACTTGGAGGAAGCGTATGCAAAAGTTCCAATATCTTATATAAATAGATTATTAAAAGAAGAGAGCTTAAGAAAATGACAGCTTAGCTGGAGTAGATCTGAGACTGGAGCCTTGACCAGAGAATTTTTCTCTGATATAATGTGATGGTGTCTGCTCAAAATGTCGATCACATTATCTATGACGGTCAAAAATTTGTACCTTCACGAACTCGATTGATTAGATTTCTCTACGTAACTACAGGTGGACAATGGAAGATCGAGAAAAAACAATTATTCGGCAGCAAAGCTTGTGAAGCTTTATGGATTTTATTAACAATATTAATATTAATGACCTATAAATAACAATAATATGTATTTCAATTCAATTTTGTTCAGACATTGTTTTGTTCTTTGCTCGATTTGATTTTTTTTTTTATAAATTATCCTTTTGGTCAATGCTTTACCACTTTTTAGATTCTTTCCTTCTTTCTTTACTTTTGTTAATTTTCTAAGATTATATATGTATACTAAGATCATTTATCTTGTTAGTTTCTACCATTTTACTGTTACTGTATTTTAAGTAACAATAGGAATTATCAAATGAAATTGAATTCTATTTTGTTAAAACACATGTAGTAATGTATTGGAGCTTGTGGAAAATAAATTTTCCCTCATTAGGATTACTTCTGAGGGACAAAATAAAAAAAAACAGTCTCTAACAGTAACACATTGTAACCCCTAACGGAGCCACAATTGATTTTTCAGGTCACAGTGGATTTGGTTACATAGCCACTCTCTCAACAAACATACAACAACATCATTTTCAAGTAAAGATGGCAGCCAGTTCCCAGCGAAATTGTCGCAACATTTCAACAGTTTGAGCTGCATTGTGTATGGTCGAGCATTATCGTGATTAAACGTTGCACCCATTACTTTTATCTGTATCTATTTTCAAAAAAACAAAAAAAATTGGGTAGTTCTGTGGAATTTATGGCAGTAAATTTCAAATGTTATGTGGTTGGTTGAATGTTATAGGCGTTCTCTTCTGGACTATAAAGTAATGAACTTCTTCTACTTACCTGGGAAGGTACTTATCTCATTCTACCTCTACAGCCTTAAAATGACTTTGATCAAATTATACGTCAAATCTTGGCCATCACTCTTGCACAGCCATTGCATTACTAAACCTCTTCTAAGTTTTGTAAATTTAGAAGCGCATTCAGTTTATTTTTTGTAATGGTATATAACAGACAATAACAATTGCTATATTATTTAGAGCAATACACTTTTTTATATTTACGACTACTTTAAACGAAGTAAAATTAACTAGAGGCACAAAAAGTATAATGCAAAAGGATGTTTTATTGATTTAAACTACATAATGCCCGCATTCGGCATTCGCATTAATTCTAGAGTGTTATGCAAAAAAAAACAAGAAGAATAATACAACAAGGATGCTAGGGGTCAATTAAACCAGTTAAAAAGGAAAGAACATCTACTGAAAAAAACCTATACATCTGGTGATATATGTGTGTGCTGAATATAGTACAATACAGTGTATTATGTGGAACACATCACGAGAACATTGCTATGTAACATTTCACTTTACCTTTTGTTTGGGCTGGTAATCATCCAAATCATTTATCAAATAATAATAACTCACGTCTTCCAATATTAGATAGTAAATAACACACACACGCGTAATACTCGCCACAGAAAGTACTGCTCCCTTTCCTGTTATAATGTCAGAAGAATCTGATAGTGCAATGGTGTAAATGATAACACACAAACCTGCATTAACTCACAATTTAAATTTTTTGAGCAAGGAGATCTGAGTATACAGAGAGTAGAGAATGAGGAAGCAAAAAGTAATGTGACTGATGATTGTACAACGGTGGATTTGGCTAATGTATGTCGCTTGAAGAATGTTGTGACTATTTAGAACTCTTGCTAGTTTTAACTGTGATGAGCTAGTATGGCTAGTTTTGTAATCATTTCAAGGTTAATGTAGCGACTGATCCCTTACTTTGGGATTTGTTCAAGAATTAAGATCTGGTAAATAAAAAGAAGAAGGATTTATCGATACCTAATGATTGATGGTAAACAAGAATTGCTATGGTGTTATTCGAGGGGAACGGTGCATTAATACCAGGGAATGAGAATCCCTATCAACAGGAATTCCCTTTTGAAACTACCCTAAGAATAAAATAGTTAAGATATTCGACTTTGCAAAAATAAATTATTTATGATGCTGAGTAATAAAAGGGAATGAAGCAATGAACCGTCTTTGAATTGAGGGGAGTGAAAGAATCCCTAAGATGATATTCGATTAAGGCAATGGAAAGGGAACGGTACATTGACACCAGGGAATGAGAATCCCTATCAGCAGGAATTCCCTTCTAACTCCCCTAAGGATGAGATGATTTGGAATTAGAGTGTCGTAAACATATTATATTATTGTTGTATTATAATAAATATGATAAAATATTTTATTATGATATTTTAAAATAATAAAATAGTATCGCCCCGGCAGGGCCGGGGACAGAATAGGCCTGCTCCAGTCCAGGATGTCGTAAGAGGCGACTAACGGACTACGCAGGGACGGCTGGCTTACAGCTGTATGGGTTTAGCACACCCACGGAACCCCAGCTCAATACCACGCCACATTGCACATCACTCACACAAATACATTATACATACACACACACACACGCACACACGCATTTACAACATACATATACACACACACACACATTTACGCTCACACACACACACACACACGAACACTTGTTTGAACCCCTAAATCCCGGTGAGAGGTACCGAGCCGGGAGGTTTGTGGGCGGGGGTATCGGCCCACTGAATCGGCCCCACTGAGAACCAGGCCGAACTCAGTGCGTAAGCAGGCCTTCCCTTCGGTAAGGGCGCTCTGCCGAAGGGTGATATTTAGTTCGTCCCGACTCGTGGGAACGGAATGGAACCGATACCAATTACTGATGTAAAACATACATTAAAAAATCCCATTTCCCAAACCCCTAAACCACTTCCCATCCTTCATCCTGATCCCCATCCTCAAACCCCTTCCCTCTCCCAACCACTACCCACCCTTGGACTTGGATTAACTGGCTTAGACCCTGGCATGGATAAGGAAATGATATCGACAGCAAAGGCTGGTTGCCCAGCCAAAATTGCAGCTACTCTGCAACCTTATGAACCCTCTTCCCCGCCGAGGAAGAAAGCAAAGGGAGGCAACGTTGGGAAAAGAAAAGAAAATACGCAGTTCTTGAATTTTGAAAAAGACAATTGGGCCCGCTTTTTTATTATAAAAAAAAAAGAAGGAAACTTTAGTACTAGTTGTTCTTTTAAATTGAGTGCGTTCTTAAAAAATACCATAGGCACGACTAAGAGCCTCAAGAAACTAGGAGATGGCTCAATTTGTATTGAAGCTTCCACTCCTAATCAGGCAACAACAATACTAGCCTTAAAGAAGATTGGAGATTCAGAAATCGAGGCAGCCCCGCACAAGAAATTGAATTCTTCACAGGGCGTAATAACATGCCGAGATTTTTTGAACAGTACCCTCGAAGATATCAAGGAAGGGCTAGCACCCGAAGGTGTAATAGAAGTTCGAAGGATCAAGAGAAGGCAAGGAGAAAGCCTAGTGGACACTGCCTCTCTGGTCCTCACATTCAACAAACCAATCCCGCCCACAGAAATCGAGGCTGCTTTTTACAAACTTAAAGTCCGTCCGTATGTCCCATCGCCCATGCGATGTTATAAGTGCCAGCGTTTTGGACATACATCACAGCGATGCAAAGCAACCGAAGAATTATGTGTTTGTGGAAAGGCAAGGCATGAAGGGGAATGTACGCCACCCATAAAATGTGTAAACTGTGGAGGTGACCATAATGCCAGATCAAACGGGTGCCCAGTATTGCTGAAAGAAAAAGAAATTCAAAAGATAAAAACTCTTCAACAGTTGTCCTATCCGGAGGCTAGGACAATTGTTGAGAGCAAGTATTATGTTACACCTTCAGTGTCATACTTAGAAAAAGCAAAGTCGTCGACATTCCAATTTGTGGCGGGCTCATCCCCGGCTTTCAGGGGAATCATTAACAAGGTGGGTGGCGACCCACCATCCTTAAATATCGCTCCAACTGGAGCATCGCCGGCTAGTAGGCTGGCAGCAGAAATCTCTACTATCAGTAGAGATGATAACTGTATGACGGATACAGTTCCGTCGTTGCCAGCCTTAAAGTTGGCCGCTGTTCTCACAGCTAGTGGGACTAATACAAACATGGTGGGCGCAACCCCGCCAAAAACAACTGCCATCCCTCCTGGGAATGCTTCGAAGGTAGTTAATCTGCCTCGCCGGCTGCCGAAGGAGGGAAGACAAAAATCGAATATGCTACATGAGCTATCAAAAGTTCAAGGTAGCAATGTTAGTGGACATGATGGAGGCAGTAGAGCCACCACTTCCAGCTACAATCTCCGTTCTCCCCGCAAACAATGGCAGCTACTGGGAACTGACTTGGATGCCTCTGAGTCAGAAGGGGGCGGATCATCAGATCGACCCTCGACTAGAAAAAGAAAAGGACGTACAAAAAGGAAGGCAAATAGGAACGCCACAGCTGAATAAGATGTATGCTTTTAATAAAACACAATGAACGACTATTTGTATTACGATAGTTTTGGTTATAACATGATTAGAATTGTACATACATTTGTAAATAGTTTTGTCTATATAGAAAAAAATTGTAAATATTTGTAAAGATGTAAGCATCTGGTTTTATTATTTTAAATTTGGGTGGGGAAAAATCATACTGCCAAAAGTGGTCACGACAAATCATTAACATGACCGAATCGATACTTCAATGGAACATGCGGGGTTTTATGAATAATGTAGAAGGGCTTCGCCGAATAATAACTGAATACCGTCCTTTCGGCATATGTCTCCAAGAGACAAAATTACGCCCAGGGCATGCCATAAGGATTCCTGGATACAGAATATATACTAAAGAGGTGCAGCCCGCTCCAGGTGGAAGGGCGCACGGAGGAGTGGCTGTCTGTGTGAGAAATAATATACCAAGCAGCCAGCTTATGCTCAATACAAACTTGCAAGCTGTGGCCGTGCGTCTAGAGATACCGCTACAGGTTACCCTAGTAAGTATTTATTTACCTGATATTTTCTGGCGTAAGGGTGATCTGGAGAATCTGATCTTGCAACTGCCTGCGCCGACGTTGTTAATGGGAGATTTCAACTCCCATAACACATGGTGGGGCTCAGGCAGAAGCGATGCCCGAGGAAGGACTCTTGAGGAAATAATTGATAATGCAAACCTAATGCTCCTCAATAGCGGTGTCGCAACTCATTTTAACGCACACTCAGGTACTTTTAGTGCAATTGACCTGAGTGTTGCAACACCCACCCTAGCGACTCATTTAGAATGGACAACAACGGACGAACTATACCATAGTGACCACTATCCTATAATGGTGAAAAGCACCATCTCTAGAGCAGACTACATTATGCCCCCCAAGTATGACATTGGGAGGGCAAACTGGCCTGCTTATACCGCCAAAGTAGTAACATCTCCGTCTACAGGAGATATACTCTAGACGCAGCCTTGTTCACTAAGACGCTGGCACATGCCACTGAAGATACCATACCAAAAGTAGGTGGGAGAATCCCTAGACCGCCCGTACCTTGGTGGACTCTTGAATGCAAGGTTGCAAACGCTGCAAAAAAGCGGGCCTTTAATAGACTCAAAAGGTACCCAACAGTAGAAAACTTGGTAACATTTAAAAAATTAAGAGCCAGGGAAACGTACATTATTAGGAAAGCGAAAAAGGAAACTCTCGCTTTGTATGTGTCCCAAATTTCTACATCGACCACCCTAAAAGAAGTTTGGAACAAGATAAAAACCCTCTCTCGCCGAAGAAATATCCCATCGAAACCAGCTCTCCTAACAAATAATGTTTTCATAAACGATCCAGAGGAGGTTGCCGAGTGCTTTGCGGTACACTTCTCCCAAGTCTCAGGAACTGAAGCATACCCAACCGAATTCATCAGGCAAAAGATTGAGATGGAGCTCCAGCAACTTGATTTTGATGCTGCCCCTAATGAGGTATATAACTCCCCGCTTACCATAGAAGAGCTTGAAAATGTTTTAAAGAAAGTCAGGGACTCCACACCAGGTATGGATGGCATTCCCTACGCAATGATAAAAAACTTAAATTTGACTGGGAAACTACACCTCCTTAATCTATATAATCGTATATGGGAAAGCGGAGAGTACCCTGATATTTGGCGGGAATCCCTCATTATTCCGATTCTAAAAGAAGGCAAAGACCCCAGACATCCCTCAAGCTACAGACCCATCTCCTTGACCACCTGCTTGAGTAAAGTCCTCGAAGCTATAGTGAATTATAGGTTAGTATATATACTTGAAAAAAGAGGACTTTACAGCCAGTATCAAGCAGGATTCCGCAGATATCGCTCCACCTTAGATCAGATGTGCCGTTTGGAAATTTACATACAGAACGCTTTTATGCGCAGACAGCACGTACTGGCCGTGTTTTTCGATCTTGAAAAGGCATATGATACTACATGGAGGTATGCGATTCTGCGGATGTGTCATGAATGGGGGCTAAGGGGGAATTTGCCAAGATTTATCCAAGAGTTCTTGAAATCACGGAGGTTCCGCGTGCGTCTGGGGTCAGTGCTATCAGGCCCCTACATATTAGAAAATGGTATACCTCAGGGGTCTGTCCTTAGTGTAACTTTATTTCTAGTAGCGGTTAATTGTCTAGCCGAAATTGTTGAGGAACCTACTCAAGTGTCTCTATACGTAGACGATCTCGCTATCTATCTTTCAGGTGATAATCTGAGCGAGGTTGGGTCAATTTTGCAATAGACTATAGACAAAATGGCAACTGAGGCGTCTAGGAAAGGATTTCAATTCTCAAGGCAAAAAACGGTTTGCCTCCATTTCTGTCGGTTAAGACATGAGCACAACCCTCCAATCTTATATTTAGATGGCATTCCTATACAATATAAAGAAAGTGTTCGTTTCCTAGGCCTCTTGTTGGATTGCAAACTTACTTGGCAGGAACACATAGAACTAACCTATACTAAAGCAAAAAGAACCCTCGATATTTTAAAATTCTTAGGGTGCTACAAAGGGGTACGGAGCGAGAAATTCTGAAAAAAATATTCATTAGTCTTACCCGCTCCAAATTAGATTACGGAGCCCCAGTGTATAGTTCTGCGCGCAAGTCACGCCTTAGAAGAATAGATAATGTTTATAATGAAGGGATTAGACTAATTACAGGCGCCTTCAGAACCAGTCCTCTTCAGAGCCTCTATGCAGAGTCGGGGTTGCTGCCACCTCAACTTAGAAGGGAACAGTTAACTCTGACATATTTAACCGGAATATGGGCAAAACCGACACAACCTTTGTATAAAATCACATTTGAGAGCCCGCTTTACGAAGAATACTGCCATCAAAGTACGCGGACGCGACCCTTAGGGATCAGAGCCAAAAGCCTCCTTGAGGCCGAAGGTTTAGAATTGGGCCCAGTAGAGCCATGGGGCTTTGCCTCTTCTCCTCCTTCGCTGCTAGACACCATACGTGTCCGCATGGATCTGTCAGCACATAGAAAAGAAGAAACACCTCCCGTCGTCTATAGGCAAAAACTATTGGAAATATTAAATTGCTATATGGAGTACCGACCTATCTTTACAGATGGGTCGAAGATAGGCGGCGGTGTAGGATGTGCCGTTCATACAGAGGGAGTTACCCTTACTTGGACTCTCCCTTGCTATGCTACAATATATACAGCAGAATACACGCCATCTGGCAGGCTCTGAAACTGATTATCGAAAAATCCTACAGTAAAGCACTGGTACTGACAGATTCTCTAAGTGCAATACAGGCTCTCCGGGACAAGTTCTCGACTGACCCAATGATTATTCATATTTATGAAACATTGAGCCAATTACGTACAAGATATGAAATAATATTTGTATGGGTACCAGGCCACATTGGCGTGTCTGGCAACGAGAGAGCTGATAACGCCGCAAAACGTGCTGCCTTAGATAATATAGATATAATTAATCCCGTGCGTCACAGATCTAAAAACTTTTATGAAAGAAATAATGATTAAGAAATGGCAGGAACAGTGGAATTCCACTAATGATAAATTAAAGGAAGTTAAGCCATGCGTGCGTACGGCGTTAGTCGAGAACCTCCCGCGGCGGGAATCTATTATACTTACGAGGCTCAGGATCGGACATACACGAATAACACATGGGCATCTGCTGTTGGGTAGAAGAAGACCTAGATGCCCACTTTGCAAAGGAAGACTTACTGTAGCACATGTTCTGGAAGGGTGTCAGGCTCTGCGAGCACATAGGCAAAGAGCAGGCCTGCCACATGACTTGCGCGTTATTTTGAAAAAGGGTTCTCCCCATGTTAGAGGGTTATTTGCATTTTTAAAGCATATAAACTTATACGATAAGATTAGGTTTAATATAAGTGGGGAGTGGAATATAGAGTACCCTCCCCACAGCATGAATGTATAGTGTGAATGTATTTATCGGCATGAATGTATTTATTAGCGAGAATGTAATTATTGGCGTGAAAGTTAGCATGAATGCGTTTAGATTAGAATTTTAGCTGGGGGAAGGAATTTTTTATAAAGTACTTCACTCCAATTTTAGTTTAAGAATAGTTAATTTATGTTTTGTCTAGTGGGACGGAATATTTACATGTAATATCGCAAATGCAAGTAACCCTTTTATATCGTGTAGCTGTAGTGACTGGAAGTTAGCTTCTAAAAATATGAGCAACTTAGTTAACAAACATAGTTGTTTAACACTAGGTAAATGAAAATAGAAGTGAAGATTATGAAAAGTAAAGGCAAACATCGAAGTGCAGCAAGGGGTGGCACGCCTTGTGTAATACTATTATACAGGAATCCACCTCAATCAGTAGTGAAAAGAAAAGGAGGGTGTCATTGTGCGGTTGTCGACCCTCCCCACTCCGTCGACTGGATTCGATGGCTAAAGCGGGGAGGGGGACGATCGACTATAATATGGTCCGGCTTCATGCTACTTCCATGGGAAGTTTCGATGGATGTCGTGCAAAGAAAAAAAGGAAAAAAAGGCACCCTCTTCGCTCGAGAGGTTCTCAACAATGTTCGGCGCTAATGACCCGAGTTGTCGATGCGCCAAAAAAAAAAAAAAAAAAAAAAAATAGTATATAATTATAATAAAAAAGTGTGTGTGTGTGGTAGAGAGAGAGAGAGCGTGAGAGAAGATAGAGTTAGAGAAAATATCAAAAGACGTAAACATGGCAGATAGCTCAAACTTGATATTCCTTTTAGAGATCACCACCTCATCTGACCCAAAGTTTTCAGCGACTTTACCGAGTGTTTTTTTTCCCTGTTCATTGCAATTTTCTCAAAAATGATTAGAATGATTTCCTTTACATTCCACACACTAACTCACCATTTCCTTTACATTCCACACACTAACTCACCATTTCCTTTACATTCCACACACTAACTCATCATTTCCTTTACATTCCACACACTAACTCACCATTTCCTTTACATTCCACACACTAACTCACCATTTCTTTACACTCCACACACTAACTCACCATTTCCTTTACATTCCACACACTAACTCACCATTTCCTTACACTCCACACACTAACTCACCATTTCCTTTACACTCCACACACTAACTCACCATTTCCCTTACATTCCACACACTAACTCACCATTTCCTTTACATTCCACACACTAACTCACCATTTCCTTTACATTCCACACACTAACTCACCTTTTCCTTTACATTCCACACACTAACTCACCATTTCCTTTACTCCACACACTAACTCACCATTTCTATTGGAAACATTTACCCAGGAAAAGTTATTTTTTGGGATTCTTAAGAATGTGAACGTTAAGATTTCCATTTGAATATAATGTATGGTTCCATCACCTATATAATGTTAAACGTATGAAAAGATTTACTAGAATTCCAAAGTTGAAGAAAATCGATTAACAGGAAATGTAAATTGCAGTAGATGAAAGTCGTATAAGTGTTTCACACACAATTTCTATATATATAAATGTATTAGGGTGCTTCAGTATCTGAGCTCATTGGCTTCCCGAGACTTCTCAGTGCACTGCTAGCCTTCCGATAGTGATCTTTCGTTACAGGCAACACTGGCCATCATCATAAGTGAACTGTATAGATCCTGTTCTTATCAGCGATGTTGTGGAGAAAATTCATAACACGTAATTTATTACTATTATAGGCAGCAATGGGTTCATGAGCCCACAATGCATCTACTCTTCTTAGGAGATCCCAAGTTCTATAAAAAAAAAAGAGAAATATATTTATTTGGTTGTTATCAATTTTTGTTTACAAGAAACACCTATAAGAATAAGCTAGGAAGATAGAGAATGAGCTTGGACACTCCCAGTTGTTTTGATTGTAAAGTAATTGTGGCCAGTATGATCGCTACAACGGTTGCAAGCCAACAAAGTAATAATCACCCAAAAAAAGAAATAAGCTGATTTAAGAGAAAAGAAGCATTGTTCTAAACATACAAGTTCTTTTTCAAATGTAATTTCCTTTTAAAACCTGATTTGTGTTGATTCAAAAATATGAAAAAACATAAAAATATTTAATATTAAAAAAAATAAAAATAAAAAGTCAGAAATCATGTTTTGCATAATAAAATACAGTTTCATTGCCAATCGATTCAGTTCATCAACTTATTAATGGGCGATTTAATATTTCATCTGACAATCTTTCTAAAAGAACGTAAAACTTCGCTATTTTTTTTTATAATATTTCCACATGTGTACTCAGTACAAAATGAAGCTCGTAAATGTCAAATTTTAGCATAAATTGATAAAATAAAAGTAAAATATTTAAGTCACTGTATGCATCTAATATATTGAAACAAGTTTGTAAAAACTAGCTGCGGTGCCCTTCGTTCATTCAATCAAGAAATTGTTGCCAGTTTATTGAATAAAGAAATTGCAGGAGGCACGACAACTGCAGGAGAAGTTGTTTGTATTATAATAAATTTTAATTTACACTTTCTGTGATTGCTGGAAGGAAGAACTATTGCGATCATGTCAAATTTTTAAAATGGATTTTTTATCAGAAATACATATTTTGAGGTCCCGTAAAATCGAAAAGTTTTTAGCGAATGGCCTTATGTATTGTGTGAACGAAATATCTACAGAAAGAAAAATTACAGAAAGCTCAAACTTGACATTCCATCACCGTATCTGACACGAAAGTTTCGGTCAAAATCCATCAATCAGAAGTGCTACTTTATTGAATGTTGTTTTTTTTTTTTCCACCTTTTTTCACGACCTCCTCGAAAATGGCTACAATGATTTTCTTTAAATTTCGTGTATTCTCTACACTTGTAAATGCCTATCATTTTTATTTGAAATTTCCAGAAAATTTAATGATTGGTGGCTGAGGTGAAGCTGCATCATTAAGCTTCCTTTAAAACCCCACATTAGTATAATATACGGATCTATCGTCTATATAAAATTCATCTTCATTCATAATGTCATTTTATGTTTTATATGCATTGCATTCTCAGTTTTATATCCAATTCAATTATTATATTTTGTAAAAATTAAAATCAAAAATTTTATATTACTCATAATTCATAAATATAATATTAAGCACGTAATACTTTTGTGGACCATGCGAAATAAACATACTCCATCTGGGGGTATTAGCTACAGACTGACACACACACACACACAAAATTACGCTACATTAAAAGCATTGCTGGAATTTCAAGTTTGAACAAAATTGGTTAATTTAAACTACTACTTTACAGAATAGGTTTCTGGGTTTTTTGTAATCTCGGAAACGGCTCCATTTTTTTTAAACTTGGAAAGCCTGCATAGATATAATTAAAAAAAAATGTTATTTTAAATATTTTTCCACAAAAATATTGATTTTTGGAAGGTTTAACTTCTGTGATATTAAATTTAAAGTGTTATTCTGGTTTGATTTTGGCAAATAGCATTTAATAGGAAAATCTATCCAAATTAAACAAAATCTTTGGAGATATTTTCGAGAAAATCGCAAAAAAAATGAACAACTACTTAGTAAAGTGGTACTTCCGGTTGGGAATTTTGACAAATAACTTCCTGTCGGATTCCATGCTGATAACCATACGGAATGTTAAGTTTGAACTACTTGCAATTTTTCGTTTTTGAGCTATGCTGTTCACATACTTATATACATACAAACACACATATGATTTTGTAAAAACCATATTATTTTCGGTTTCGCGGGACGTCAAAACGACTATTTTCTCTGAAACTATTCTTCTTTTATCCGGCTTTTCCCTATGTGCTAAAGTTGTCATTAAAATCAAGCGCCTCTCTCCATCTACCTCTGTCCAGGTCAATCTCCGTCTCTCAGAGCTCGACCTGCCATCTCCTCCACTAGTCCGTTACTCCAGTGCTATCTCTCCTTCACCGCTCGGGGATCCACCTACCACCCTTCTAGGCCACTTTGTTGGGCTCATTATCTTAACGTGGGCGAACAAGATCAATTTTTATCCCTTAATCGTTCATTCTTGTCTTACGGATTGCCCTTATGGAGTTAAACCGGAGGTACTCATCGAGAGGCCTCTTGGTAGATACTCCACGGTGTTCCAGGCTGAAGTCTATGCTATCAAGATCTGCGCTGAGGAGAACCTGCGTATGGACTCTAGGAATAGGGAGATATGCATCTTCTCGGACAGCCAGGCTGCACTGAAGGCACTTAGGGCATTCAGAATCACTTCTTCCCTAGTTAGGGAGTGTAGAAACTCTCTGGAAGCGTTGTCCCGGCACAACAGAGTGCGGCTAGTATGGGTGCCGGGACACAAGGGGATTAAAGGCAATGAACTAGCCGACCAACTGGCCAGGAATGGTGCGAGTACTCCTTTCTGTGGGCCAGAACCTGTTCTGGGAATAGCCAAAAGTATGGCGAGGGCTTCTCTGAGAGAATGACTCGGAGAGAACATAATCGTCACTGGAGGCTAAGTACTGGAGCAAAACACGGCAAAATGGTTATGCCAGAGCTGTGTAGAAGAACAACAAGAGAGACCCTTGGTTTAAGCAGGTATCATATCTGACTGATAACGGGCCGCTTACAGGGCACGGCGGGTTCAAGAAACATCTGCACAAGGTGGGATTGGTTGATTCGGGGCCCTAGTGTAGACTGTGTCAGGAGGAGGAGGAGACGGCCTCTCACCTGTTGTTTCATTGCGTCGCAATCGGCAGATTGCGGTACGAGATCTTCGGCCCGATGAGACCGGAGGAAATCGTACTCCAAGAAGGACTGGTGGGGAAGGTTTGGACCTCATGAAGAGGGGGGCTTCCTCTACTAGGTAATGAGCGGTTGGCACAATAAGCCTCAATGGGTAGGCTGCAGTGCCTGGGTCTGAGTCCCCCCCCTGTGTTAATCTGATCTAATCTAATCTACGGATTGCCCATCCGGGTTTTCTTCGCCAGAAATCCATTTCAACCATTTTTAATTTCTTCCACAACTTTTGTGATACGATTCCACGTTTCTGACGCATAAAGAAGGATTCCTTTAGTGACGAAATAAAAAATTCTCTTTTTATTTTCTTTCGATACTGCCGAACTCCACAGCATTGGATGAAAGTCGATATCGAAAATTTGATACGATAGCAATACTTTCTCTGAACGAGGCAGAAAGTAAAAATAAATAAAAACTAGAGCTGCAGAGTCAGTCTTAGATTATAACAAATTAAATTACAGGAAATGAAAGTGTGAATGTTGGCATGGCGCTCTTAGTAAAGTAGTAATTTTGGTCGACCGATTTTGATTAAAACATTGTTGTCAGATCGTCTGGTAGAAGTTAAATGAAATATCAAGTTTGAATTTTCTGTTTCTGAGTTATGCTGCCATACGCTGACCACCCATAGAGACCAATTTCTAAAAAACCAACAGTAAGAGAAAGGTTAAAAAACTATATTGAGTGTTTTGTATTGGATAATTATTTTTAAAGAAAATAACAGCGATAAAGAATTTAATGAATAAATAAATTAAAAAAAAAAAAAATACAATGCTAAGAGTGAAATTGTGTGCGTGTATAATATTGTAGGTCATCACATATGCAAAAGTAGTAAATTCACCTCTTTCATAATTTATTCATAACTTCATTTCTCTGTACGTAGAGTTTTTATTCGTTGGGATAAGAGATATCGATGAAGACCCGGGGCCTAAACAGTGTGGTGAACATTTCCGTGAGCTGGGCTTTTCTTGTAATAATATATCACTTATTCACTCCCCTTCGTATCGTCGAGTATACCGAAAAAAAAAAAAAAACCTACACATACATTCAAAATATTACTACTAACACAAGACTATGTATACACAAACACACGTATACAGATATATATATATACCTACACTTAACGGTACGTCCCGACAGAAAAAAAAACACCCACTCGCTTGGCTAATGTATTATAGATAAGACCATTTTTAATCTGCGAATGTTTTTGCTTCGTTCTTTTGACTCCCGACTATTTTTCCATCTACATCGGCTCTCCGTTCTCCCCCTTAGACCTTACAAGAGCCCATTCCATAAAAAAAAAACACTCTTCACCTCTTCACCATATATCCCCTTATCCGATCGCAATGAAATGGAGGGCGTCAGAAAAGAAAGAATATGAAAAAACTCCCGGTTGGTCTATTCATATGGAAAACAAGGGACTGAAAGGGGTAATTCTAGTGATATATAACCCGCTCCTCAATAGCTATGAATACAAAAAAAAAAAGAAAAAAAAAGAATCTTATAGAAATTAAAGATGATCTCTGCCAGTCTTCCCCAATATGTACCTTTGAAATGAGTTCCTGTCTTTGCTTCTTTCTTAACCTTTCTTTTATTTATATTATTTTCAATATACCATTATTCCAAAAGAGAACTTGCATACACACACAGGTAAACAAAATTCTATTTGCATCATTACAAACACTTCTTTTTATTCAAAGTTATATATATATATATATATATAATTTTTAACATTTGCATTGCTGGAAAAGTATGCTTACAAGAATCCTGGCTTCAGAATTACGAACATTTTATTACTATTTATGAAACCATAATAAATGTTGATAAAATTACGCAGTTCAATACAGCAAAACTTCCGTACAGAACCATTACGGTTGACATCTAATTCTCTTGTTACATTTTTAGGTGCCTTTAAATGTTATATCAATGGGAGAATGTGAACTTAATAAAACCACTTTTCTGAGGAAATCTTAACTTTACCCCTCACCCAAAATTCCCTAAAATGAATTTTCTCTGGAAAAAGTTTCAAATAAAAGTAATAATAGGTCTCTGTACATATAATAAGTAAAATAAATTTTATAAAATCCATTTGTGTTTTTATGGAGAAAATTGCAGAAAACTGGAAAAACTGTTTAGTAGAAACGCAACCCGGTCAACCAATTTTTTTTTTTTTAAACTCAAGATTTTGGCAGCACATTTAATTCTGATTAATATTATTTAAATGAAGTAATTTTAATTATAATTCCTAGTTTAAAGAAATAGTTGGAGCTATTATCTAGAAAAACGCAAAAAAAAAAAAAATGAAAATTTCATGTAAAGACGTACTTTGTGTTGAGGAATTTTGACAAATAATTTAACTGATAACTTTTGTACGTAATCTGTTGGATCAGCACCTAAACAAAATTCCAAGTTTAAGTTTACTGCGGTTTACCTTTCTTTTTTACTCACATAGGGCGAAACTTTGCTATTTTCCTTGGCAGTTAACCTGTTGCGAAACCTCTTCAAGTCCAACCCGAAAGTCCTCACCGCGGCCAATAGGGTGGACGAAAGCGGAGGGTAGGCTTTAGCTATTTGAGAACTTAACGCATTCTGGGTTACCATAATTTATGTGCATCTGGACTTTGGCATGAGGTAGCAAATTTTTAGCAAAACAGATTAGTAGGGAGCTTGTAGTGCTGAGGTCCGGGTTCGAGTCCAGCAATGCTGCCCTTGGATTCTTTTGCCCTAGAAACATTTGCAGCTTATTGTCGGATGGATAATGCAATGAGAACGCTTCGGTCGCCAATGACGTCGAGATGACTAGAAATCTGTTATCAAACACTCACACGATTATCTCTTTCTCTAACTAATACAATTTAATTAATAATTTTTTTTATAAAATTTAAAAACAAACGAAGTTACAAGAAAATCATTAGAACCGTTTTCGAGAGAATCGCGAAAAACTGAAACAAAAAAACATTCAGTAAAGTCGCACTTCCGGTTGATGGATTTTCCGGTTGGAAACCTCGTGTCAGATGCGGAATATCAAATTTTAGCTTCGTGCGATTGTTGGTTTTTGGAATATTTTGTTTGCGCACACACAAAGACATAGGCATAAACACACACACACACACACACACACACACATATATATATATATATATATATATATATATAATATATATATATATAGACCATTTGCTAAAAACATATTTTCATACTCAGATGACCTCAAAACACGTATCCCACATGAAGACTCAATTTCAAAAATTTGCCGCGATCGTAAAATACTTCCTCTTAACAGGAGTAAGAAAAAGTAGAAAGATTTTTCTATAGCTTTCAAAACGCACATGTTTGAAGTCCTAAAATAACAACCAATTTATTTTGCAACATCCAGTATTTACAGAGTACACAGATGATTTATGAAAGTAAGATAAAAATAAAACTATGAACTACTTACTGTATTTATACGGACAAATGCAATAAAAAAATACAAATAAAATGCTTTCCTACGAAGACAGATGATTATTGGATTAAAAAACGTTTCATGCGTGATTGGTATTCCAGTAGTGTACTGAGATATATGTAATTGAGGCATGACCGAATCGGCGTCTACTGCAAAGATACCACCTTACCTCTTTAGGGACAGTACAAAGGGATTCCCAGTTAATTTGATGTGCCGACGTCTATCGTCTGCTTAGTCGCGTACTACATACACTATATGGCCAGACTAAACTGTGCACGCCTGTCTTCACCAACAATCAGTGATTATATCATGGATAGATAGTAAAGCATACAAACACCGCGGAGAATAGAATAAACTGAAAGAGAAGAAATGGTTTAATAATAACAATAAAAAAAAAGAAAATACATACGCATTCTTAGGACACCTATTTCAAAGATATTTTAATGCACACTGGAATTACATGAAGGTCGCAGCTACATTTCTTACGCTAGTTTCAACTAATGTAGCCAGTTCTCTTGGTGTACAAGCATGTACTGTTTCTCTGACTGTTCACTTGAAACGAATTGTAGATAATATTTTAACACATATCATAAAGAAAATGTTGAAATCCAGCACATTAACATCTATAAACATCCATAACTCTACAAAATAAAAGTGAATTTTCTGTGGTCCTTGTTTTCCATCAATTTTTAACATTCTTTCCGCATTTTTTGCTTTTGAATGTGGCTGATAAATCTTTTAAACAAAATTGGTGTGAAAAAACACTCACGACTTGCCCTTATTACAATCAATACAATTTAATAGAAACATTTTTTTGAAATTTAGGTGGGGCTATAAAAAAGGTGGTAGATTCTATAATACGTAGCGGCAGGTTGACTTTAGCACGCCCTCCAGCCCGCACCCTAAAATCAGTTTGTCCAGACAATTCTTTCAAATAAAAGTTATAGAATTATCTGTGCAGTGAACACTCCAAGTATACAGCCGTTTTCGAGAACATTACAAAAACCTGTTCCATAAATTCACACTTTCGGTCAACCGATATTTTCCAATCTTGGAATACTAGCAATGCTATCAATAGGTTGTAGGCTCATACATTAAATTGAAATGTTACTTTAGAGAAAAAAACTAAAGTTATTGTCCCCCTAGAACACCTTAAAAAATTAACTTAAACTTAAAATTTGAATGAAACTTGAAGCCGTTTCGGAGAAAAACTGAAAAAAAAAAAATGATTCCGTAAAGTCACCCTTCCGGTTGAAGGATTTTGCGCGAAACCCCTTCTCTTCAGATGCGATGGTAGTACCTAAATGGAATACCAGATTTGAGTTTCCTGCGATTTGTTTTTGATATATTTTACGATAAAAAAACACATGAGTGAAGGGTAACATTCAGTTTCCCCAGAACCCTCTCAAAATCTACTTACTCGGAAGAATGTTGGTAACAGAAATGGTAGATATATACGAAGTTAAATCTTGAAAATGCTTTAAGAATTTCCTTTCATGAACATATTTTCTATTTGAAATAAGCCAGAATAGATCAGATTACAACAACTGGTACAAATCTAGTTAGGTATACATGAATTAATAAAGATCAAGGCGTATTAGTTTATTTTTTATTAACCATTCATTTACCAGCTACTTTTTTTTGTGCTTGATTTTTTTTTCCTTTACTACCTTTTTTTTTTCTTAAAGCCATTGTTACAGCTAAACACTCCTTTTCCTTTTCAGGCGACATCGGAGTACACCTTTCAACGTTCTACCTGACTGAACATGCTTACAATAAATATTGACCGTGAGTTATTCATGACAATACAACGTCCTCATATCAATACCTCGTACTCACAATATACTTTGAACATATGTGTTCATTATAATCAAATTTCTAATGTTCACTAATGTTATGTAAGATTATATTTATGGCAAAATTATACGACAGCTCTAAACTTATGTAAAGTATTTATTTATCTCACTTAAATTCTTAATTATGTAAATTTGGGTGAAAACACTCATATGTTGGGGTGATATTCATTCAGCCGGTACGTCCATTTCGGTTGTTAACATTTTCAAGATTTTTCCGAACCGGTTGTTAGAATTGTTTAAAATTATATTAATATAAATAAATTTTCCCATTGTTATTTATATAGTTTTAAAATTAATATGAATAAAAGTTTTATTTTAAGGTTTTTAAAATGAAATTATAATTATGAATAGTCTATGCGGAAAGTAAATTCGACTATAGTATCTCTCTCTCTTCCAAGTCGAATACTTTTTCTGCCTGGAAATAAGGGTGGCCACACCCTGCCAGGAAAAGTGCCTCAAGGGTAGCCGTTGGTTTTATTGCAGAACAGTGGAGGTCTACTGTGTGGGCCTATGTCTACTGCCCAGAAGTGGAGTAGAGGAGTGTTGAGTGAGTGTGCAAGTGGTGAATAGTTGCAGGTCGTCGACTGTTTAAAAAGAGAGAAATGTTATGAACCTTTTCAGTGAACTAAATTATATAATGCGTGTCGAACATATAGTTGCATTTTTATTATGAGCGAGTTAAGATTATTATCCACTAACTCTATAAACATAACAATGGTGTCAAAAGTCGGATCTTCGGTCGAGTATCCCACTAGATGGACTGGAAGAAGACTGGAAGAAGGGTTTTGTCACTACCACCGCAACTGACACAAAAGTTTAGGTCGGAATCAATCAATCAAAAGTGCAACTTTACTGATTGTTTTTTTTATTCGTGATTTTTTTGGAAAACGGCTCCAACAATTTTCTTTAAACTTAGTTTACTATCTACACACACACGCGCGCGCACACACACACACACACACATAAATAACCATAACGTTTATTTGAAATATTTTACCGGGAAAATTGTTTTTTTTTAGGAGATTCTGAGAATTCTATGACGTTAAATTTCAGATGTCCTTGTTCAATAATATTGGCCCTCTCTTCTGGATTACACTGTAACTGATTCTATGCCGGCCAGGGTGAGGTACTGGTTCGCAACACTTCCTTTTATCACTAAGAGAAAGTATAAAAAATAGAAAAAAAAATTAAAAAATGTTCTTTGCTCACCCACACAGTACAGTTAATATATAAATGTGGTTTAAATTTGATCTTATTGAATATAGAAAGTGGATGAAGTGTAGACATTGAGAGAAGTTTGGGAAATGGGATAAGTGAAGTGAGCAGAACATATCAACATTGTCCGACCACCCAACTGAAGGTAATGTTCTATGAATATAAAATGGTAGAACAAGGCAAAACTCTACCCAGTTAGGTAATATCTGAAGCATGGCTGTATAGTTAGAGAAATTGGTGTGCTGGAGATGAAGAAGTACACAAGTGTGGTGCGAGTGTGGCTGAGTTGCAGTGAGCTCTGCTGCGGGCAAGTATTTGATTGATGTTGCTCTAATTAATGAAGCACGATTGCAAGCACACTGTGCTTGGTGTGCTTGTCGAAACTGACTAACTTTTCCACCACCTCTGACATCTTTGAAAACACTGTATAAATCGTTGTTTCACTGTGTGCTGAAATGAATTGGTGGGTTAGTTTGCTGGAATAAAGGGAGTGAATGGGGGAACATACCCCCCCCCCCCAGTCGCCCTCTGCCAGATACAGTGCCCGTCCCTCAGGCAGCAAACACCAAACAAATGATTGATTCCCATTTTCTAATCTTGAATACCTTAAAGGCATTAAAAACTTAATGTACTTCCTTTTTTGCATACCTGATTTAAAACACAAACTTGGCTTGTATTAAATACTTTTTGGCAGCTTTACATTTAGCTTAACTTGCCGTGAAATCTCTATTATAGGTGTTGGTAATGAAATATTCCGTGCAACAACTCTTATCTACAATCTAACACACAAATGTTCTTCAATCTAGGGAATTTAAAGTATAAATTTAATTATCCTTAATATTTAGAGGCGAGATTAGCTCAGTTGTATCCACCGGATTTTTGACGCGGAGGTACAGGGTTCGAGTCCAACAGTGCTGCCCTTTGATTTTCTCATCCTAGGAGACAGCTCAGTGTCCGGTGATGAGCAGTGTTGTCTGTAACGAGGCTGAATGCATTACATGACTCCGGGCGCCAATCCTCAGATGTTAACGCATCTCAGAATGTTCCATTACAAAAAATATAGTCAAAAACCTATTCTGTAACACCATACTTTCGATTAACCGATTTTCTTCAAAGTTAGAATTCTAGCAACGCTCTTTATGCAGCTTAATTATTTAAGTAGTAGAACCTTACATTGTGCTGAAAGCCTAAGATAACAATTTGTTCCCTAGAAATCACTAGAAATCAATTTTCTTGGAACAATGTTCCATCTAAAATTGTTAGGCCCTCTGTGAGTGTATTTAGAATGCGAAGATTAAAACCAAAAAATGTTTGGTGTTATTTACAAGTAAATTACAACAACAACAAAATCACTAAAGTTGCACCTCCGTTGGTTAATTTGGAACGAATACACACACACACACACACACACACACACACTCTCATTCCCGATGAAAACAATTTGGAAAATTTGATACGAACGATAAAAAATTGTGTACAATTCCTGACAAAGATCAGATTATATCTTCATTCATGATACAGGAAATATGTAGGAACAGCTGTGATGCCAAAAACTCTAATTTCCATATTGAATAATTTATATGGTACTACTTAACGTACGTACATATTGTTACGCTAATATTAATCAATTGAATAACGTAACGGTTTTGCACGTAAATGCCAAAAATAATAATAGTAATTGAAGTATCGAATTAGTATGTGACCTTGTGTGTGTGTGTGTATGTGTGTTTAAACAAAATATCTCAAAAAATTAAAATTTCAGTATTTCAGCAAACTATCTTAGAAAAATTCATCTTAGTAATAAGAGAAAACATAAGTTCGCTAAATCTCGAAAAATTGTTACCGTTGAATACCGGCTGGACATCATGGCTAGGAATAAAACTATGATTATGCCATCTCGGCCAATATCGTCCGGCGTGGTCTTACAATTTTTAACTTATATAATTTTTGAATCAGAAGACAAACCAGTTATTTCACATACTATTTAAAATCATTGTAAAAATAATTTATTTAAAATAATGTCCAACATTAAAATATCATTTTAATGCAGTGCATACTTGCACAACATAGCAAAAATACAAAAATTCAAAGTTTTGGATAGTATTTATAGATTAGAATTTATGTATTGTTGTATAAGAAAGTCGTGTGAGTGTAAACATTTCTCTTAAATAAAAGAAACTAAACAAGAGAGTACAATAATGAACTAGGAGTTATGTAATGAGTGTTGAGTGTAGAGTGTGTTGCAGTGAGCGTGGGTGGGCAGATTGCATACTCGGCCACCTCAACTACAACACATCTCGGACAATATCGGCCCCAGCTAACCTGCCATTATCAACGTCATGCACGACACCTTCATCTACAAACTATCCAATCACGTTCTTCTTAGGCGTGGTCTTACAATTTTTGCTAAGTATTTTAACTAATCTATAATTTTTGTATCAGAGGATAAAATTTTGTCATTACTTTCTCTAACAGTTAGGCATTTTACAATCGTGGCAGATATCAAATTGAGGAAGAAATTAAAGAAACCCTCACAATACACTCTGTTACTGGGAGGTACAGTTAAGTATATAGTGGCATCAAATTCTAGTGTGAAACACTCACACGACTCTCTCTTACTCTAATTAATACAATTTAATCAAGAAATTTTCCTTTAAAATTGCAACGTTACAATGTTTAGTTAGGATGGTAATAAAAATGGTGGTAGGGGTTATGACCACGGATGAACAACATACCTGAGCGGGCTCGTGTGATGTGCCCTCTGTCTAAACCAGCAAACTTTGTGCAGTTTAAATTTAAATCTAACTGACAGAGCCCAAAACCTTTCTAAAATTAATTTTTGTGAAAAAATGTTACAGATAAATGTGATACATCTGAGCAGTGCCCATTCCAAGTTTTAAAGAAAATCTCTGTCCGTTTTCGAGAAAATTAAAAAAAAAAGTACTCAAAAACCTATTACGTAATGTCGCAATTCCGGTTAACCTATTTTCTTCAAATATGAAATCCTCTTCCTGGGAGAATGGGAAAGTAAAGAAACCAGTGTGAAACAGTCACAAGAACTTCTCTTGTTGTTGTCTATACAGTTATGTATAAAATGATATCAAATTTAGAATTTATTTATGATTTTATATGACTGCTGAACTTTTGACATAAATTGATGTTTTCATGCCTTCGGATTCAAACCTATTTGAAAATTTTGCAGTAGTTCCAAAATCTCTATTGTATTTAAACAATTTTAATCTACATAAATTGTATTCGTAAGTGAATATTGTTTAGCTCATCTGGACTCATTAATTTATTCAAAATTCATTAGTTTTTGATATTAATTTTTTTTATATACCACCAAAATTGTATACATAATCTAAATGTTCAAATAATTTCTTTTTACTTACTTACGGTTTGAGTTCTTCGATATTTTTTTTCCATTGTACTCAACTTCATCAAGTAATTAAATTCTTCAATTGTAGTACTAGCATTCTTCATCTGTAAAATTATGTTTCTATTCGTGTAAGTTGTACTCAAAATTCAAATCTTTGATTAATTAATATTCCCATAATCGCCATTATATATGTATATGTATGAATAAAAAACTATAGTGTAGTGATTATTACTAGTCTATTTAATAGACATCGTTTTTCAATTGTTACAAAAATAAGTATATTTTTAATTTTCTTACTCTACATAGGAGGAAGTACTGCGACCGTGTCACATTTTCGAAAAGGTTTTTAACCGGAAATACATTATTTGAATTTCCTTGAGTAGGTAAATAAATATATTTAGCTTGGCCGGTAGGTGGATATACAAATCATTTAAAAAAAATGTGGTGTGGAACACTTACACAACTTACTGCACACACTCACACCAGTTTTCAAAATTGTAACAGTCAGAGTTCGCCGAAAACTGAAAAAACTGTTCAATAAAAACACACTACCGCTTTACTTATTTTCTTCAAACTCGGAATTTTGGCAATCTATTTATTTGCAATTAATTTTGTTTACATGGTAGTATTGTATAATTAACTATGATAGCACTTTAGAGGCAAACATAATCCTAGCCCTACCCCAAAAACCCACTTTATATAAGTTTACTCAAAGAAATGTTTCAAATAAAAGTTGTAGTTCTTTAAATGTGTAATTCGCAAATATATCGTTTAAATAAAATCGTTGGATTCGTTTTTGAGAAAAATCGCAGAAAACTGAAAAATACTTTTCAGCAAAAATACACTTCCGGGCATCCGATTTTCTTCAAACTCACAATTTCAACAACATATTCAATTCTAATTAATATTATTTTGATGATAGAATTGTGTAGTAAACGGAAATAGTACTTTCAAGGAAAACCTAATCCCACCCCTCCCCCAAAAGTGGCCTTAAATGCATTTTTCCGGAGAAATGTTTCAAATAAAAATTCTAGATCATTATATGTTTAGTTGATATGGGAAGTTTAAAGAAAATCGTTGCAGCCATTTTTGAGAAAATAGCAAAAAATTAAAAAACAAAAAAAAAAAAATTTAGTAAAGTGGGGTATTATTCCCGTTGAGGAATGTTGACAGGTAACATATTGTCGGATCCCATGGCGATAGCTAAACGGAATATCAAGTTTAAAGTTTCTTTATTTTTTATTTATTTATTTATTTGTCTTTAGGGTTTCCCCTATACAAAGAAGTCTTGCCTTACAAAAAAACAACGGTATAAACAAAATCAAGAAAATATACTACTTGAACTACATTGAAATTACACAAAGAAAAAATAAATTTTAACCTAAATTTACATACGTATATCCTTAATAAAATGTGACAAGAAAAATTCGAAAAACTGAAAAAAATTATTATACTATCAACTCAACCAGAGATTGATTTTCCTTTCCTTTCCTCCTTACTCATTAACAATAAAGGATCTTATCTCCATAGCATTTTTAAGAAATATATAAATCTGAAATGATTTAGACTTATTACTGTCCTGCAATAAACTACTTAAATTGGGATCACCTAATAATATTTTATTCCTCAAACCGTTATATACTGGACAAACGAAAAAAATATGATGGAGATCTTCGGGCTGGTTCAGGTCGCAGATAGTACACAGCTGCTGGTATATTTGGACCTATTGATATTTAATACTGTAAAGTGTTTATTGCTTGTTCCTAACTGTGCTATCGTCCTAACAATGTCTATTGGAAGATTTAGTTTTAAATAAGGTTGGGCTTCTGTATTAAAATTATTTGCTAATGAAGAGTATATAGTACTAAATTGTGAGCGTTTACAATTTGCTAAATCTTCTTCTCTTAATTTCTGGCTCATCATGCCCAACATTCTTTCTAAATGTCTTTTTATAAGTGTAGGATCTTGGCTCTCCCATAAATCGTAAAATCATACTCTACAAAAAATTGCTTGCATTGAGAGACCCAGTGATATTTTGTTTTATTCAGCCTACTAGTATCCAACTTCTTCAAACGTTCATAACAGATTCTTGGCAGTCTAGTTCTTATCCATTTCTAATAATATACACAGCCATCTAATAGATAATTTTGCTACATGTACTTTCAAATTACAAATTCCACTTTCCAACCTTACAGCAAAATTAGGGGTAATACGACCAAGAGATAGTAATCTTTTGAAGAAATTAAGTTGACATAAGTTTAAAGTTTCTGCAATTTTTCATTTTTGAAATACAACACACAGACCATTTTCTAAAAACCACTTTTTTGGACTCAAGGGACCTCAAAACTCATATTTCCGGTAAAAACCCAATTTCGAAATTTTGACACGATTACATACTTCCTCTTACTAGGTATTCTTCTTCCTTGTACTAGGTACAATACTTCATTTAGGTACCACCACCGCATCTGAAAATAATCATCAATAAGAAATACAATTTTCTCCAAATTAGCCACAACGATTTTTCTTTAAACTGCGTCTACTGTCTGCACACATAAATATCTATCACCTTTATTTGTAATATTTTTTCCAGGGAACTTTTTTCTATTTTTGGATTTAGGGGTGTGGTACTATAATCTATATATCTATATAATATGTATTCCGAAAAATCGGTTAACCGGAAGTGCGACTTTACAGAATATTTTTTCTTAGTTTTTTTGGAATTTTTTTCGAAAAAGGACTTCATCAATTTTCCTTCAACTTGAAATGTTTGCTACATAGATAGAATCTGCTCGAACAGCCAGGCTGCGTTGAAGGCGCTTAATTCATGTGTCTTTACTTCCAGATTGGTGTTGGAATGTTCTGAAAGACTGGAAGATCTTTCTTCATTAAAGGATGTGCTTCTGGTCTGGGTTCCAGGTCATATGGGAATTTTTGGGAATGAGGAGGTGGATAGGTTTGCCAAATTAGGTGCCTCTCTCCCTTTCATTGGTCCAGAGCCTGCTGTTGGTGTGTCTTCTGGCACATGTTTGTCGGGCTTTCAGACGTGGATGACCTCACAGCACTCATCCTTATGAATGAATGCAGTGGGTTGTCGGCAGTCTAAAATGCTCATTGGGGGCCCGGACGGAGCTTTGAGTAGCGGAGTCCGATGTCTTTCACGGACCTCCCTCAGGCATCTGGTTGGATTCCTCACTGGGCATTGTGGTTTAAGGAGACATCTCTATATAATGGGACTCGTGCCTGACCCCTTTTGTAGAGTTTGTGAGACTGAGGAGGAAACACCCATGCATCTGATGACGAATTGTTTGGGTTGTGAGGAGATTAGTTTTAGGACCTTCGGCCGGAATAGGATATCGGTAGAAGATCTTAAGCTGTGTCCTTTTAAGGTTTTGGTCCGATTTGTTCGGTCTGTGGTGAAACTTAGATGGTTAAAACCTGGGCCTGGATTTTCATTCTAGTCCCAGTAGTTGTTATTCTTTAGGGGTAGCTATATGGGCCCTGGGAGGCTTTGGATAGCGTAGGGTTTGCCCTCCCCTTCTGCGAATAATAATAATAATACATAGATAGAAACGTATCATTTTTTTATTTGTAACATTTTTTTCTGTGAAATTTGATGCGATGGGTTTCTGGAGAATGTGTGACGTTAAATTTTAAACGTTAATTAGATTTGTTCGATGTTATTGCCGCTTCCTTCTGCACTTTATCTTCATTTCAACTAATACCTATTGTGGGTACATGTTTTGCTAAATGCAAATACCAAAGTTTATAGAAAATTTGTAAATTTTATAATTGGATTAACTGTAGTATGCGAAAATGGGTTGTGTGTTACATAATAGATATTTTTTTAGGTTAATTCACAATATTTCAGTAGGATCATGAACTTTGCAAGCTTATCCAACATTGCACATAATTGTTCATAATTATAAAGCAAAAATAAAAACAAAGTGAAATAAAATAGTAAGAATAATAAAGTTTATAATATAGTTCTGGTACAACACATTAAGACTCGTGATCGCCAAGAACGGACAGTTAGAATGAAGAAGGAAGCAGCGTGTCAATGTACTCGGCCAGAAATTACAAGAAAAACAATTGAGCAGCCGGTGTACGTGTATATGTGTGTGTATGTGTATGGGTGTGTATGTTGTGTATGAATGTATGTGTCTTGTGAGCGTAGAGCGTGTAGATCTAATCAGTTGGTGACGCTGAGAGAACTCTTGGGGAAGAATAAATAAAAAAAAAGAAGAAAAATACAGGCGAAGAAAAGAAAAGAGATAGTAAGAGGGTGTTGCTAGATGAGGAACACACGCAAAGTCGTTAGTTCGGAACGGACCACTGAGCGCAGCGTCCTTCGCCCTGACACACTTCATAACTCCTAATATCAACACAACTTATAATATACAATAGGCACACAATCACCTTGCCTAGTGTAGTTGTATTTGTTTTTTTTCTTTTTGCTAAAGTAATTCATTGTCTCTAGATCTAGTATATATAATATTACCCATGAAGTTCCATCAGAATTAGACAATTACAACAATTTTCCCCCGATTTTTTCCTTCTTCTAAAATAGCACTCTCAATCCAGAATTTCAAGAAACATTCAATAGCCTTCTCCCTTGAGGCAGCCTCGGATTCGTCTGAACATTGTAATCACGAGTATTACATTACAATGTGAAAGCGTGGATGCTTGGCTTAACAGTGTTCCATTTTTCTGCCAATCGATTTATTGATGGCGGACTTACAAGTTGCGAGTGCTGTGTTCAGTTTAATGGAAATACAATTATATAATGCTAAAGAAAAAAAGACAATTTGGTGGAGCGACATTGATGAATATCTTAGAAAATCAAGAAATCAATGGGCTAGTTGCTGGCCAAGCTTCATTTTTTTTTATTATTAATTAATTATAATGTGTGAGATCCTGAGGATCCCACAAGATCGATTTCTTACGATATATTCAATAAAAAAATAAAATATTATCTTGGAACCACTTGATTATAGCGTACACACGCCTAGAAAGCACTGTGACAACTAATGAATATGATTTATGTAATGTGTTTGCAAAGTTTTAATTAAACCGTTGGATCTATTTTCGTAGAAAATCGCCAAAAAAAAAAGTTAAAAAATTCGTTCAGTAAAATAGTATTTCTGGTTAACCGATTGTGTCCAGGTCTGGTACTATTTAAAAGAAATATCTAGTTTTAACTTTCTGACTATTTTCTGTTTACTATTACTTACTCCCTTCTTAACACGCTGGACTCCCACGCGGAGTTGCCGAGTTCGAATCCAACACACATGCTCTTAGATTTTCTTTTCGTAGGAGCCTTTTCAGTTCAATATGAATATGTATATGTGGTATATAATAAATGATATATAACATGATATATATATATAATATGTATATGATATGTGTATGTGTATATACAATATACACATGGTACACATGGTAGGTATATGTTTAGTATATGTATGTACTGTAATATATCCGTATAAATATTACATAGTTGTAAATATTATAAAATATGCTTAGTATGCTTGTGTGTATTTAATTTTTATTATTTTAATCACTTAATTTTAAAATGTGTTAGCTTGAAATCGTTATTTAATTTAATTTTAAAGTTATTCTGATTATTTAATTCTCAAGTGAATCTCCCTCCAACAACAGAGTTTAAAAATTAGAACCCCACGTGTTAATGCCCGGTGATTGGCAGTGTTGTCTGTAACGAGAGAATATTGCCCGGCCAGGAGTGCATGTCCTACAAGAATCTAAATCTAAATCTACTTCTTCCTAGTTAGAAGAAGTATTACAATCGTGTCAAATTTACGAAATTGCGTTTTCCACCGGAAATAAATGTTTTGAGGAACAAAATATTTTTGGTCTGTATTGTGTACGTGAACAGAATATCTCAAAAATTAAAACAATGCCGGAAGCTCCAACTTGGCATACCTCATAAGTACTACCATAGTATCTGGCATCAAGGTTTTTGGCAAAATTTATCAACCAGAAGTGCGACTTTACTGAACATATTTTCCAGATTTTTGAGTCGATTTTCTTTAAACTATCACTATCTATTACTGCTATTTGTAATATTTTCCTTGGAGAATTAATTTTTTAAGGGTTCTGAAGGAACAGTAAGGTACCTTACAGTCCTCTCAAAGTACCACTTCAGTACAATACATGGTTTTACCACCTACATAATATAAATACCCATTAGAAGGATTTATAGAATTCCAAATTTTACAGAATAGATTTGTGAGTTTATTGAAATTTCCACAAAAACGGCTAAAACGATTTTTTTTTAAAGCTTGGAATACTCACTGTACAGACAATAACGTATCACTTTTATTTGAAACATTTTTCCAAAATATTTTTTTGTTGAAAGGTTTTGAGGACTGTTAATTAGATTTAAATTTAAACTGCATATGTTTGTTAGTTTTGGCAGAGAACGCCTCCACACAATCCCGTTCAAAGCAGTTACCACTTTATGGCCATCCATACTTAGGAGAAAATCGTGTCACTATTTCACATCACATTTTTTTTTTTCATCAAAATTGATTTTAGCTATTTCTCAGGAATCTCTGACGTTAAATTTCAAATGCAGATTTGTTCGATGACGCCCTCTTCTGGACTTCAATTATTACCTGCCTTGGGTACATGTACCGCCACATTTGGGCTAAGTGAAAATGTTCAAATTTAAAAGAAAGTCGTGTGGGTTTTGCAACAGATTTATTTTTAAAGTAAGAACAATGTACTTCATATAACATAGATACATTAATTAAATTTGAGGAAGTGCAGGAGTAACGGATGACTGAGTTTATTAAAAAAAATGAAGGGAAAGAGCTAGTGAAACGGTCGATAACTGACCGATCGGCTTGTTCCTACTTGATAGATGGACAGGTGCACAGTCCATTTCACACCTGTTAGCCTGCCTTACACCGGCCCTCGACTCTCCCTGCACTACACACTAAGCACTAGCCTTCCTTCCTATAAAAAATTGTTATCATAATTAAAATGAAGTATGCGTAAAATAATTCTATTAGTGTTTTTTTTTTTTCACTGATTCATTTAAGAATTTTTTGTTTTATGAAATGTATTTTTTGTTCTCAACAATTGTGGATGGACATTGCATAAGAAATTCATCCTTTGCATAAATAAAATTATTGATTAAATCTTTTTTGTTTAATTATTTTTTTATTATATATATTTATTTTATTATTTTATAAAGATTTTTTTATTTTTTTATTTGTTTTAAACTTGGAATAATTATTGCACAAATGAAACCTCTCACTTTTAATTGTAACATTGATCCAAAACAAAATTTGATTTTAGCTAGTTTGGCGGAATTTGTGGCGTTAAATTTTAAATATATGGGGTTAGTTCTATGTTATTAGCGCGCGTTCACTTCCCTACCCTCTTGGGGTGTCCTCCCACCATTTTTATATTAATGTGCAAATGTTCAAAATGAGCAAAATTAATGTGTTCAAATAAGCAAAATTTGAATTTTTAAGAAAATTGTTCATTTTATATATAATTTTATTAACAGGAGTAAAATTTAAGTGAGTATTTCACATCAGATTTGTTATTTTTAATAAAATAGTAACTTTGACCGTCAGATATCACTAGAATATCTAATAATATAGAAACGTGGATCTGACTGCAACTGTATAATGATGTAGTTAAATATTGTGTATTTCTATTTTATTATATATTTGAGTAGAGGGCACGGCTGAGATACTGCCACCATCGCAAGACACGGTTTATTTCACTAATTCAGTTAGCGATTTCCTAGCTTGTTCCGCATGTGAGTCTCCCATGTCATTTCTGAGCGAGTGAGCACGACCTCCAGCCACAGAGTACGGTTACCCCACCACATCAGAACTCTCTAGCAAGACATCACCAGCATAACAAAAGCGTTTTTAAAGGCACGCTTCTTATATTTTTCAATTAATTTCTATTTTTGTTTTGTTTTGTCATGTGTGGCTTATTACTTTCTCTTATCAGCAGCAAAGGAAAGAATGAGATCGTGTTAAATTTTCGATAGCAAGCTTTCACCGGATATACACCTTTTAAGTCCCTTGAGTCAGTAAAAGTGGTTTTTAGAATTTGTTCTGTGTTTGTGTGTCGTGTGTATGTTTCATTAGCATAAATTGAAAAAACGGAAAGTCGCAGAACATTTTTTATATTTAGTTTGATTGCTAGTATGGGACCCGGGCAATAAGGTTTTGATCAAAATCGATTGACCGGAATAAACACTTTACTGAATAAATTGGCCAGTTCGAAAATTGCTCCAACGATTTTCTTTGTTGGAGGGGTGGAGTTGTGTTTTCCTCTGAAGTGCTATTTCAGTTTATCATATCATACTATCATCTACATGATGTTAATTACAATGAAATGTGATGTCAAAATTCCTAGTTGGAAAAATTCGGTTGACTAAAAGTGCAACTTCACTGAACACTTTTTTCAGATTTTTGCGATTTTCTCTGTGTCTTTATGAAGACACCAACGAATTTCATTAAATTTGTTAGCCCTATCACTTTTTGTTTGAATTAGTATTCGGAGTAAATTCATTTAAGGGTGGTTATGGGGAAGGAGTAATGTTATGCTTTCTACAAAAAAGTTTTTTTTATAAAGATTAGATTCTGCCATTCATGTATCTTGAAGATAACTTAACAAGTAAGAATTCTATGTTCGAATAGAATTATTCAATTATAACTATGTAAATCGCAGTAATAGAAAGTTGTGTGAGAGTTTCACAGCAGACAAGATCAAGACAAAGTTGTCAAATGTGGGCGTGTAATTTGACCAATCAGAAATTTAGAATTATTATGTTGACCATGCCCACATTTGACATCTTCACTTCTACGCTGTGATTGGCTAAGTATTTATAGCTAATTTTTTCTATGAAAAATCTAGTTTAGAATTTTTTTTACTAATTTTCTCTTTGTAGGTATATATATATATATATGAATTAGCAAATTATGTTATAAAAATGTTTTTTTACAAAAAAATGTAAAAAATCAAGTTATTTCTAACATAATATTTACTGTTTTATATAATTAATGTGTGCTATAAAGAAAAAATTTAGCATTTTCATTCCATTGTTGAAAAAGAAAGCAAAAGAGAGAATTAGGTAGAAATATAATTAAATTTAAGACCACCATTTTGTGTTTGGCCGTTTATACTAATGGGACAAAATAAAATGGTTATTAAACACTCACAAAAATTTCTCAAAGGAATTCACAATTTTCGGTTAAAAAACTTTTCTTAGAACTGAAGTTTGTAGCTATTCATTAGATTGTCCTTAATTGTATGGAGATGGCGCAGTCCACAAAGTATTGAAATAGTACTATCTATAAAGATATGATAAAAAATTTTAAATTGCATTTAGAACCAGTGTATGAACTAAATTTGTTCTCTACAAGTCTTTGTTTTCACAGTTTGACAAAAAACATCCTGGTGATTGGTGAACGCCCAAAACCGGTCGATGACCACGAAAAGTACCAGGCTATCACGGAAAATATCTCTGATGCTTTCCAGCTTTGAGTACACAACCACCACAACAATTCATGTATGTAGTTAGTAAACCAAGTTAAAAGAAAATCATTGGAGTTTTTTCGAATGAAAACTGAAAAAAAGAAAAAAATCATGAAAGTCGCACTTCTGGTTGATGGATTTTATCCGAAACCTTCTGACGAGAAGGCTCTGGTATCTAAACGGAATACCGGAATTTGAACTTCATGCGATTTTTCGTTTTTGAGATATTTTTTCTTTTTTAGGAAAACTTAAAACATTTAATTCCGGTGGAATGTCGAAAATTCCACACCACCGCAATGCTTGCTCTTACTTACTAGGTGTAAGAGAAAGTACAAAAGAATATTTGAAGACTGTCATGTTGGTTTTATAGAAAATTATTTAATCAAGAAAAACTTTAATCACAGATTGGAATATTAGGGACAATGTTCATTAGGTGTAATTGTTTAATTGTTAATAATTTAATTTATCTACATGTCAGTTTTATCGCTTTTTAGATATTTCAATTTTAGTTAATACTGAATATAATTTGTAACATTTATCGCAAGTCATACATGACTGAATAGAATTATGTATTTATTAAAAACAAAACAAAAAAAATAGACACGTTTCGGAAGGCTCTCTAAAGGTTTTTTTTTTTTTTTTTTTTTTTAAAACACTTGATAATTACCTAATTATTCAAGTCCATTGAACCGAACTTCCTGAATGTGTTTGAAGCAAATGGAAATTTCACAGAGTTAGTACACCTTTAAAAAAACTATTATTCACTAGAAATATATTGATTGAATTGTTATTGCATTAGGCATTAAAATTGTTCTAATTTTTTACTTTCTCTTACCGTTGTAAGAAAAAGTATCGCGATCTTATAAAAGTTTACAAATTGATTTTTTACCAGAATTTATATGTATTGTAAAAACAAAACAACTCAAAAATCCAAAAACCGAAGGTGCGACTTCAATTTTTTCTCCACTTGTTTTGCCACTTCGTCAAGCGATTATTCTTTAGACATGCAATTCCAGCAATGCCTTTAATCATTTTCTATTCCTTCTGATGAAGTATTTGGGATCGTGTAAAATGTTTGAAATTGAGTTTTCACCGTGAATTATATGTTTTGTGGTTTAGCGAATGGTCTGGAAGTACGTATGTGTTAATAAAATATCTCAGAAACGAAATATAGCAGCAAGCTTAAATATTATATTCCATTTAGGTGCGTGATACCAATCGTATTTGGTACGAACGTTTTGTGCTAAATCCATCAACTGGAAGTCTAACATTAGATTAGACTAGATTGAAAAACGGGGAAGGGAAAGCTTCATTCCATTGCGACCTGCATTGAAAGGTCTATTGTGGATGTGCAGCATTACTGAAAGATATTTGTTTTTTCAGTTTTTTCGTGATTTTGTAAAAAATGATTCCCTAAGAACCCCCCCCCCCAAACCACTTTCCTTGGAAAATGTTTAAAATAAAAGTGATAGGAATTTATGTTTGAGATAGTATACCTACGATGTTTAAAGAAAATCATTGGAGCTGCTTTCGAGAAGATCGCGAAAGACTGAAAGAAAAAAAATTATACAGTACAGTTCCGGTTGATGGATTTTGCCCGAAACTTTTGTGACATGTGCAATGGTAGTACCTAAATCGAATGTCAAGTTTTGAGATTCTGCGATTTTTTGTTTTTGAGATATTCTGTTAAAAGAAACACACAACCAATTCATTAAAAACAATTTTTCCATATTCGGAGAACCTCAAAACATAAAATTCCTGTGAAAACTCAATTTCGAAAATTTGATAAGATCGCACGCAATACTTCCACGTATTAGATGTTGGAGGAAGTAAACAATTAAGATAAAATGCTCAATGAATCATAAAATTAAAATTCGTAGGTGTTGCATAATTGATGAGAGGGCACACAAAAAAAATAGGAAATATATTTGTTAAAAAGCATTTAAAATACTAAGAATTCAATTGTACATACAAACAAAATCGTTCTAAACAAGCAAAAATTTCGATATATTTTCTAATTCATACTTTTTTTTCTGATATGAAAACAAGAATTAGTTGGCTTCTCGACCAATTCAAGGTAAAAAAAACAAAAACCAAAAAAGTAATTTTGTAATTGTTTTTTAATAATTAACAAGTTCGACGTTTCGACAAACTTTGTTTGCCTTCTTCAGGAACAATACAAAAATAAAGAGAAAAAATTATAACATAAAACACATACAAAAAACAAAAAAATTACAGTAGGGCTGCGACTTCTTACAGACTTAGCAGTCGTACTGTAATCGCACCCATGTATTTTGTTTTTTGTTTGTGTTTTATGTTATAATTTTTTCTCTTTATTTTTGTATTGTTCCTGAAGAAGGCAAACAAAGTTTGTCGAAACGTCGAACTTGTAAATTATTAAAAAACAATTACAAAATTACTTTTTTGGTTTTTGTTTTTTTACCTTGAATTGGTCGAGAAGCCATCTAATTCTTGTTTTCATATTACAACTAACGACCAACAAAGAAAATCTTCTTTTTTTTCTGATTCTTTAATTTTCAAAATTATTAGTAGATTTTATTTGTAACATTTTTCCAAAAAAAAAAAAAAAAAAAAAAATTGATTTTAGTTAGTTTGCAGAATTAGTGGCATTAAATTTCATGTGTTATATAAGGTTGGTTCAATGTTATTGGCGCTCTCTCTTGGACGACAATGAAATCATTCTGTACCTGCCTGTTAAGCAGGTTGGTACTTGTCCTCCCTGCCGCCTCTATATTTATGTTATGACAAGTGACTAAAATTTGAAGTTTAAATTTAAGAATAAAAAAAGATATCTCGATATGAAGATATCTTAAGATGCCGTGGTGCACCCTAAGTCAACAAAAGTATGCTCCAGCTTGTCCACCTCACAATAGCAATCTAACGTTTATTTCCATATCATTATAATATATTATGGAAATTTATAATGAACTTATAAAGTTAAAACATTAATGTTTTAAATAATCGATAATGTTACTTTATTTATTTTGAAGACAGGATATAGAAATTGTTAACTGAACTATAAATATGCAACGATACGCCTACATTTTTTTTAGCCACCTGTTACAGCCGCGTCTAATTATCTAGAACTATTCAACTGTGGCCTCATTCATTCATTATTACCTCCTGTTTATAAGACCCGCCAAAAATATGATAATAATAATAATAATACAATAATGAATTTTTGAAGAGAAATTTGTTGAAATAGGTTATACGAATGTCCTTTAGTCAATTACAATGAAAAATTGAATTAAATGTGTTGTGCTAAAAATTACGCCGAAAGTTACTAATAATTAACGTGGCTAATGGATTTGTACCGAAGAGAGGGGTATTTAAAAAATGCACAGCTCTTTGATAAGAACATTTGATTTTACAAAAGTACATATTAATTTAACTTTACCGAAAAATGTTTCGAAAAGGTAATTTCTCTGCAATTAGTTCTGTGCATTTAGAATTTAAGAAAATTGTTCTAGTTGTTTTTAAAATAATTCCAAACAACTGAGGAACCCTTACATAAATACGTAGTACTGGTTAATGTTTTGAAAGTAGCCTGAATCCGAAAAAGTGGGCAAAGTGGTTTTTAGAAATTGGTGTGTGTGTGTGTGTGTGTCTGGTCAGAATACCTCCCAAAACCGAAAAATCGCAATAAGCTGAAACTTGATATCCTTTTAAGTGTCACCAAGGGAAGCAACAATAAGGTTTTAGTCAAAAAATCTGTCTTCTGATACCAATTTAGTGGATAGATTTTTTCGTTTTTTGCGATTATTTCAAAAACAGCTCGAACGACTTTCTTTAAACTTTATATATGAACTAATCATATACAGAACTACAACTTTTATTTGTACCATTTTTCCCGGAAAATTTAAATAAGGCGCGTTCTGGGGGATGGTGACTTAGCCATTTGTCTAAAGTAACGTTTCAATATTTTATATGATTTCATCGTCTATATATTATAAGAATTTAATGTGTGGCCGAAATTCCGAGTTCGATAAAATTCGGTTTACTGGAACTGCGAGTTTTACATATATTTCGGATGCACATATATATTTTTTCAGTTATATGCGAAAGTTGTAACTAGGTAATACCTGTATAAATAAATAATAAATCCTAAATAATAGAAGACTATGTAAATTGCAGAAAGAACACGAGTGTGAATATTTCACGCCAAATTTTTTATTTATTTGTAATTGTATGAATTTCATATTAGGAATATATTATTACCTCAGGGGTGGGTGTCGGTGTAGTAGTTAATAAGCACTACTTTACTTTACTTTGTACTTTATTATTATATCGTAAATTACCCTAAAAGTTTCCAAATATACTTTTATTATTGCAAGATGAAACGGGAATTTTTCTTTACTAGTTTGTCATTTGCTAAATGGATGCACTTCTCTCAACCTAGTAATAGCATATGAAACTGCATCAAAGTCCTCAGATTTTCCCGTTAAATTTATTGTCATCAATAACTTATCTTTTATTAACATAGAATTCCTTTTAATATTGATTATGTTATTTAAAGTATTGAATCTCTTTCATTCTCAATGGAATTAACATTTTAAATTATTTTGGTTAATAAAATGCTGTTCGTTATCTTTTTATATTCTGTATCTCTGCAATCAACAAAGTCTCGAAACTCGTTTTCGGCAACGTTGTAAATTATAAGCTTGTTTAACTGCTTTAACCAAACTTCTCGTTCAATCCAGGGTACTCCACAAATATAATCTGACCAACATCCAAGATTCAATAAATTAATAATACTAAAAGGATCATTAATATTTCAAAATAATATGATTTTAGAATCATTAGAATTAAAAGTTCAATTCAATATTGTTATATTAAAATTATAGTAATTATTGATATTATCAATGATTTTATCCGTCGTAGCATGGCTTCATTTTTGGTTGTGACCTGTTTCAGTTTTCATCCATGGTGAGAGTAAGGTTTACAATCAGTTCGTGTAAGAGAAATGACTTCATCTACATGTTTATATCACAATCCACACTGGATATATTTATACAGCAGAAAAGGATGAGTACAAATTATGGTTAAAATTTAACTATTTGTATATAATAAATAATGTCTATTGAAAGGCAATTAAAAATTAAATTTTTTTGTAAAGATATTAATGTGAGTTACAATGCCCAGTGTCTTGTCATGGTATTTTAGTAAGGAGGTCCTTCTAAATCTAACAAGGAATGGATAGAAGACCAGCGTCTGCGATGGTGGGAAAGAACGCCAGGGTAGTGGCAGGGTAAATTCTTTGTTAAAAGACATTTACCTACATTAACCAGGGATCTAGTGAGCCATAGCCGAAGGGATATGACGCTAATAGTGGGTCTACTAACAGGGCATTCCAGGCTGAATAGGCACATGCACATCTACTATTTTCAGACAACGCGTTATGCGTTTCTGCAGGGCCCAGAAGGAAACCCTGGTACACATCCTTTGTGAGTGTGCCGGCCTGGCGAGGACAAGGTTTCTTCAACTGGGGACTAGGATACCGAAGCCACGAGCTTCATGACGGAGCCACTTTCAGCTCTGCTAGGCCTGATTAAGAGAGGCTTACAGCTGAATGCTATAAACCCAGGAAATCCACAATAGACCTCTCAATGAAAGTCGCAGTGGAATCCGAGGCGTGGCCTTCCCCAATGTAATCTAATCTAAGCTAATGAAGAGATGCGATATGCCAAGGCTCAGAGCATTGTAACTTGCCCTATGTTACAACTTACAATGGTAGTAAGACAAAGACGTGTGAGTGTTTCACACCAGATCTTCTTATAAACAGTTCGCAGGATAAAAATCAAGGTTGCAGAAAACCGCAATTAAATCAAAGTTAATCTTTCCTAAATTTCACTTGTTTATCCTAGTTTTGCAAAACATTTTGAATAAGCCTGGTACGGTGTCCCGGAAAGCCATATGATCATAATAAATAAATGCACGTATAGACAACCCACCCACCCATAATGTATAATTCCTTGCGCTCTATCTCGTTCGCCTCTCACTCAGTATCTCCCCCTTCTTACCCTTTTTTTTTTTTTTGTAGAATGTTCTGTAATAAAAATCTACCTGTTCGGTTAAAGGGAATTCGACAGAGCCTGGTATGGGACCCTAATCCGGCAGTAAGTCAATAATTCAGGCTCTCTTCCACTATAAGAAGACAGATGTGTCGCCCTATCGTCGAACATTGATTCATGTGTGAATGTTTTTTCTATTGCTTTACGGACAAAAGCTGTCTATATGGTTGTTACTATCATGTGACTTATACCCCTAAAAAATCATATATATAACTGTTAGTGAAAGGTTAATAAAAAATAAAATAAAATAAGAATTGTCCAATCGAATGCCACCCCCGAATACCTCTGCCTGTTAAACTACTACAATCAAATTTATAACTTCTTTTTTCCCAACTAGATTATTGAAATTAACAGATGGTTTATAATAATGTAATATATGGATGTATATATATCTTCTATTTTGTTATTTTTTCACCAGTCACACCCTGCTTGGGATATCTATTGCTACACTTGGAATAATAGCCTTTCATCCAATATACTCCAAAAAATTTACAAAACAAAAAAAAAAAACAGATGTGAATTTCAGATATGAAATGACATACAAAATTTTTGTTTTCTCTTACTATTGTATGTATGTGCGTGTGTATGAATAAAATATCTCATAAAAACGATGAATTGCAGGAAGTCCAAAACAGGATATGATGAAATCTTATTTTTTTTTTTTTTTAGTTTTTCTCAAATTTCTAGAAAAATACTCTATTGATTTTTTTTTTTTAAACTTTGGCTACTGTACACTCATTAATGCCTGTTACTTTGGCTACTGTGTACACTCATTAATGCCTGTTACGTTGGCTAACTGTGTACACTCTTATGCCCATTGTTTACTTTGCTACTGTGTACACTCCTTAATGCCTGTTCTTTGGCTACTGTGACACTCATTAATGCCTATTACTTGGGCTACTGTGTACACTCATTATGCCTGTTACTTTGCTACTGTGTACACGTCCATTAATGCCTGTTACTTTGCTACTGTGTACCTCACTAATGCCTGTTTACTTTGGCTACTGTACACTCTTAATGCCTGTTACTTTGGCTACTGTGTAACCTCATTCATGCCTGTTACTTTGGCTACTGTGTACACTCATTAATGCCTGTTACCTTGGCTACTGTACACCCTTAATGCCTGTTACTTTGGCTACTGAACACTCTTATGCCTGTTACTTTGGCTACTGGTACACTCATTAATGCCTGTTACTTTGCTATGTACCTCATTAATGCCTTGTTACTGGTTTACTGGTACACTCATTAATGCCTGTTACTTTGGCTACTGTGTACCTCATTAATGCCTGTTACTGGCTACTGTACACTCCTTAATGCTGTTACTTTGGCTACTGTGTACCTCATTAATGCCTTTTACTTTGGCTACTGTGTACACTCATTAATGCCTTTAACTTTGGCTACTGTGTACACTCATTATCCTGTTACTTTGCTTCTGTATACACTCATTATGCCTGTAACTTTGGTTACTGTGTACACTCATACATGCCTGTTACCCTTGGCTACTATGTACACGCACTAATGCCTGTTACTTTGGGCTACTGTAAACTCATGAATGCCCCCCCTGTTACTGTTGGCTACTGTGTACACTCATTAATGCCTGTTACTTGGCTACTGTTACACTCATTAATGCCTGTAACTTTGGCTTACGTGTACACTCATTAATGCCTGTTACTTTGGCTATGGGGTATACACCTCATTAATTCCTGTTTTTGGCTACTGTGTACACTCATTATGCCTGTAACTTTGGCTACTGTGTACACTCATTAATGCCTGTTACTTTGGCTTCTGTATACACTCATTAATGCCTGTAACTTTGGTTACTGTGTACACTCATTAATGCCTGTTACCTTGGCTACTATGTACACTCACTAATGCCTGTTACTTTGGCTACTGTAAACTCATGAATGCCTGTAACTTTGGCTACTGTGTACACTCATTAATGCCTGTTACTTTGGCTACTGTGTACACTCATTAATGCCTGTAACTTTGGCTACTGTGTACACTCATTAATGCCTGTTACTTTGGCTTCTGTATACACTCATTAATGCCTGTAAATTTGGCTACTGTGTACACTCATTAATGCCTGTTACCTTGGCTACTATGTACACTCACTAATGCGTGTTACTTTGGCTACTGTAAACTCATGAATGCCTGTTACTTTTATTTGAATCATTTTTCGAAAAAAAAAAATTTTTTTTGGTGGATTCCGTATAATTTGTGACGTTAAATTTCAAATGTTATCTGAGTTTCTTCAATGTTATTGGCGCTTTCAACTTCAACGAAAATTTCTCTGTTTTATAATTGTAGTAACGGCAGTTAGGTAAAGTCTTGTGAATGTTTCACACCAGATTTTTTTTTTTATCTCGTGTTAATCACTCACATGATTTACTACTAAATGAAACAAATTTCTTTAAACTTGCGATGTTGTACTAAACATCTAGCATTATGTATAAATAAAGGTGGTGAGGATTATACTTTTAGTCACCTGAATGTGATTACATTGTTTGACAGCGCCCTATGTTTCAACTCTTTAGCAAAGCTTTATGGCAATTTGAATTTAAGTCTAACTCCCAAGGTCTTCTAATCCCCCATAAAATCAATTTTTCCGTTAAAATTTGAGTTATAATGCGATGTTTGTTTATTTAGAAAAAAAAGAAGAAGAAAACCTTAAGACATTTCCAAGAAAATTGTGAATAACTAAAAAATAAAATATTTAGTAACGACGCACTGGAAGTCGCCACTCAATATAGTTGAGCAATTCCATTTATTGTATATAACTTTTGTCAAATAAAGGTTTTCTCTAGATTTTAATTTATTATTTATTACTTATTTATACGGATAAATTACATACTTAACTAAAAACAACACTCACAAATGCTTATTACTTTTTATCTGAAACACTTTTTCCAGGAATGTGGATATTGACCAATTCTGTGGGAGTTGCAACTTTAAGCTTACTTAAAACAGAGACATTACTGGTAATAACACAAACATTACATAAAATATAGCTTTTGGTATTTGCATTAGATGAAGATATAAAGAATGCGACGTGAGGTAACAAAATACGCCAGTATGTAATTTAATGTTTGTGGTAATAAATGTATGAGAGTGCAGTAAAACAATAGCATGTTCACTATTGAGACTTATTTATTACAAAACCACAACAAGAAAACTGTTTTAGTGAAAAATAGGATCTTAAAAAAAGAAAAAAGAATAAAATACCTTCTTGCAACAGCGATTTTTATTAGGAGCATGTGGTGAGAAGCTGCAATTCCCATCGCCACTACGTCTACACTATTAACCAATCAACTCCTGTTTTTCTCGGGATTCTGAGTCAAACCGTTTCCTGGACCTCTATCGGAATCCGAATTCCCACCTCTCACACTGAAAACGAGAATGCTAGCCACTAGATCAGAGCTTGCTTCCCCTTAGGGAGATGTGTCGATTCAGGAGCCTTGAACAAACGCATATAAAAATATGAAATTTCATTGATTCCATTTGATAATTAAATATGTAAACATGAAACGCAAATATACATAATTCTTCATGTTTGAACTGCATTTTCCAATCTTAATTCAAGAAAAAAATCTGGTGTGAAACACTCACTCAACATTCTCTTATTGCAGTTTACAAACTTGTAATTGACAAAATTTTATAGTTAGTATACTAAATTTAATGAAATTCTTCAGTGTTTTTATAGGAAAATCGCAAAAACTATTCAGAAAAAACGCACTTCCGATTTACTAATTTTCTTGAAACTCGGAATTTTGGCAGTCAATTAATATTATTTAGATGATAGAATGGTGTAATAAACTGAAATAGCACTATAGAGGAAAACCTAACCACAACCCTCCCCCAAAAATGCCCTTATATGCATTTTCCCGGAGAAATGTTTCAAATAAAAAATTGTAGATTATTGTATCTGTAGTTGATATATTGTATATATAATGGGTGAGTTAGGTGGAAAGAATTTGTCTGGTTGATGAAATAAGAACATCTACCATACATATACAACACTGGTTAGATATGTATAATAATAATGAGTGACACTGTCTGCCTGGACTTTACACTTGTAATGATACTGTATGGTAGAGTGGAAAATGGGTAATGACACGTAGTGATTGGCTATATGAACTCAGTAGTATGAACTGTAGATCTTTGGACTGTCTGTCGCTCTATATAGATATGTTTCTCCCACCCTAGTCCGATTGGGTGGTTGGGTTCGTTTCTCTTCTCTTTACTCTCTTTGGTTGCTGTTACATCATCCCCTCTCCTGAAGAAATTTTTCAATGTGAAAAGAAAATATGTAGCACATCTTGTTTGGCTACGAGTTTGTTGCAGTTAGCCTTGGTTGTTGAAACCAGCTAAGTTAATAGAGACTAGCTTTTGATGCAGAAAGCTAGTGATGAAGCTGTTGCGAGCTAGCCAGTGTTGTTGAATGCTAGCAATGATGATGAAAACTAGCTCATGCTGTAGCAGCTAGTGATGGCCTTGTTGAGAGCTAGCTAAGGATGCTGAAAGCTAGCGATGGTGATATTACAAGCTAGCTAGTGATGTTGAAGCTAGCGATAATGATGTCTTCTTATGTCATTTTAAGGAACGAAGGAGAAAGAGGAACAGAATGCATTTATGAATTTGTAGTCCATGGCAATAATGCAAAAATATACAAGTACTGATAAGTATGAAAAAATGTAGCATCAATTTAGAATAATTAGATAATACAAATTGTAATCACAAAATTTACTTAAAAAATATTGAAAAACTTATAAAATTTGTTACATTTGGAAGTACATTATTTTCTTTGAAAATATTCATTAAATTATTTTCTTTTATGAATCTAATTAACAAGATATAGAATAATAAAAACTTATTTTCAATTCAATACATTTTAAGGTTCAATATATAATTATTATTTCTTATTTCTACCTATTTTACATGTAAAACTTTTTAAAATTAAGTTGTTTTGATAGTTGTTATATTTACATTGAGAAAAAAAAAATAATTGTGGACATTGAACATACGATAATGAAAAATGAAGGTTGAATTTGTTGATTTAATTACTAATATATAAGAATAATTAATATAATATATCAAATGAAAAATTGAATTTGTTTATTTAATTACTATCATATATGAATAATAAACTTTTATTTAATATATCAAATGAAAAATTGAATTTGTTTGTTTAATTACTAACACAAAATTTAATATTATATTCAATAGTTATTTATTATTATATCTTCTGCATATCTGAGCCTATAATGAATGTTATATTTTTAGCATATTAATTTATTATATTGATGTATTAATGATTTTTTTTTTTCTATACAAACTTTTTTTTTATGCACACAATTATTTACAATTAATGCTTCTTTATTTACAATAAATTATGATAATCCTTCTAGGAATTATAATTATATTTGTGTGTAGGAGTTGGACTGTAGTACTTGCACTGTATACAAATATGTTTTGTACTCAGCATTAAGTTGTTTTATTTTAAGGTTTTAATTTGATTACATAACTTGAATTTTATATCAGTTTATACAGTTTTATCTGAGGTGTACAGTGGTGAAATTAAAATATAAAGTAGTGATCTATTTTTGTCGTAATTAAAGAATTGCTGAGTGTTCATTTAAAGCCAGCATGGCCCTGAGTGGTGGTAGCAGTGATAATGTTGAAAAAAAAGGAGAGACAATGGACAATGACTTTGTGAGTATGTTATTCTCTAAACTTGGAAAAAATGTCTAATGAAATTAAAACTGAAATTAAATTGTTTAAGGAAGAATTTAAATCAGTTACCTCTAACTTAGAGAATAAAATTGTTCACTGTGTAATAGAAAATAGTCGTTTGTAAAAAGAAAATAAAAAGCTTCAAAAAGAGATTACTGCATTAAATCTCACCTTACAAGATACTGTGCAATTTTCTCAGTTTAATGGTTTACGAATAACTAATATTCCATATACTGAAGGGGGAAATATCTTCAATTTATTGGAAATGATTTGTAAAGCTATTAATTTCGAGTGTAGAGTTGATAATGTTAATTGTTACAGTGTTAAATTTAATCCTCAAAATATGCGAAATCATTATCCCCCGCCTATTATTGTAAAGTTTTCAAAAGAATCAGATAAAAAAGAATTTTTGTTCAGGAAAAGAGAGAATAAAATTAACTTGAACGCTAAGCTTTTCAACTCAAATGAAAATTATCTTATTTACCTTATTTAATTTAATTATCTTATCATTATTATTATTATTTGTCTGTGGGGAGGGAAACCCTACGCTATCCAAAGCCTCACTGGGCCCATATAGCTACCCCAAGAAAAACAACAACAAGCCGGGTCTATAACAAAAATCCAGGCCCGGATCTAATCCATCTAAGATTCAGCGCAGTCCGAATAAATCGGATAATAACCTTAAGCGGAAATAGCCTAAGCTCTTCCACACACATACTATTCCGACCAAAGGTACTGAACCTAATTTCCTCACAACCCTAGCAATCAGTCATAAGATGGATGGGTGTTTCCTCCTCTGTCTCACAGACTCTACAAAATGGATCCGGCATGAGCCCCATTATGTAGAGATGTCTCCTTAAACCACAATGTCAGTAAAGATCCAACCAGATGCTTGAGAGCGCTCCGTGAAAAACACAGCAACGTCTCACTAATGGCCTTGTCCGGACACCCGATGAGCATTTTGGACTGCCGAAAACCAACTGAGCTCAACCATAAGGATGAATGCTGTGCAGCTGTCCATGTCTGGAAGCTGACAGACATGTGCCAGAAGACACGCCAACAGCAGGCTCGGGACCAATGAAAGGAAGAGAGGCGCCTAATTTGGCAAATCTATCCCCCTCCTCTTTCCCAAAAATTCCCGTGTGACCTGGCACCCAGACTAGAAGCACATTCTTCAGAGAAGAAAGCTCTTCCAGTCTTTTAGAACATTCTAACACCAACCTGAACACATGAACTGCGCCTTCAACGCAGCCTGGCTGTCCGAGCAGATATAAACACCTTTTAAGTTAGTGTTACGTACCCTCTCATCCAAAACACAACAAAGAATAGCATAAACCTCAGTCTGGAAGAGATACCAAGAGATACTGTCAAATGGTCTCCGGTCTCAAAATAGACCGCAGCTCCAGACCTACCATCCATTCTGGCACCGTCCGTGTAACACGGGAAGTAATTATCAGGTATCATGCCAGACGGATCCAATCTTGACCAATCTTCCATAGAGGGTAACCTGACACTGTAAGAATGCTCGAAAACAAAAGTCTTCAATATTCTATCAGAGGGAAAACCTGTAACAGAAACCTTCAAAAGCATCTCGCGATGAATGGTAGAATGACCATATCGCTTACCCTGCCAAAAACCTGCGTGTTTAATTCTATAACAGGCTTTCATTGCCATAGTTTTCACCTCTACAAAGAGCGGTGGAATTCCTAATAAAGTCTCCATTGCAGCTGTAGGCGTGGTCCGCATCGCACCGGTCACCGCCAGACAAGCAGCAGTCTAGCGGATCTTATCTCAATGCGACGCCACCACACCACAGCCGCATACAACAACCTAGGTTTAATAACCATACCATAAATCCAAAACATCATCTTGGGAGTAATCCCCCAATTTTTACCTACGATTCTTCGACATTGCCAAAAGGAAATAATTGCCTTTTGATGCTGTGCCTTAACATGTTCCGACCAATTTAATTTACTGTCAAGAACCACCCCAAGAAACTTCACCGATTTGCAAATCTGAACAGAAGTTCCTAATAACCTAGGAGGTTTTAATCCTACGATCTTCCTCCTATTAGTAAATAAAATCACCTGGGTCTTACTGGGATTAATTGAAAGACCCTTATCCTGAGTCCAATCATATACCATGTTGAGGGCACTTTGCATTAAGTCTGAGATAGTAGTCAGACATCGCCCCATCAATAAAATAACACCATCATCGGCATATGCCTGTACATAGAATCCCGATGAATTCATCCTGGTTAATAGTTCATCCATGACAGCACACCATAGCTTTGGTGAGAGACAACCACCTTGAGGACACCCTCACCCCGCTCCCACAACCACAGTGCGCATACCTATAGAAGCCTGTATAAATACTCCTTAAATAAATACCTATCCAGTTAATTAAAACTGGTTGTATACCTTTTCGACCTTCCAATGAAATGATGTCTCCCTTTAAGTATAAAATATTTAAGGAAGCCAAAACATTGCAACGTTCAAATCATATAAAATATGTTTGATGTATTGACCATAATATTAAAATTCGTATTACTGATGAGTCCCCTATTCTGAAAATCAAGTGTGTGAATGATCTCCAGAAATTAAGGAAAACAGAAACTCCAAACATGAGGTATCCGATTATGAAGAATTCACAGACTCTTTGCAGAACTTCTTCCAGACTGTCAGGTTTATGTAAGAAACGAAAAGTAAAGAATATGAAAATGGCTTCTCAGATTTCTAGAATAGATTCTTTTTTAGTCAAGCAAACAAAGCCGAATGTTTAAAAAATATTTATTTTAATAATTTTAATGTATCGTTTATTAGCATAAATGGAATGAATTCGTTATATAACCTTCAAGCAGATGAAATTAAGTTACTATTAAATATGGATGTTGTTTGTCTGTTAGAAACTTGGGTGTCTGATGATAAAATATTTTTACCTATTTTTTTTCTGATTATGTAGAGTATTTCATAGTAAAGCAGTTAAAAGGTATTCTAAAGGTAGGGCTAGTGGGGGAATTGCTGTTTTAATTAAACCTAAATACAAAGATAATGTAAGTTTAATTAATTTGTCAGAGTATAAAAGATTTCTTTTTATGTAAATTTTGAGAATGAATCTTTACTCGTATATGCTAATTACTGGCAGCCTGATCTTAATTCAGATTCTATTATTAGTGCTTTTAATTGGGTATTGGAGAACAATTTGCTAGATTTTGGACATACTAATACCATTATAGGTGGCGATTTTAACGCGAAAATCGGGAAATTAAATGTTATGGAGGATGAAATATTTGATGATTCTCTGTTTAATTCTCAGAGAGAATCGATGGATGAGAGAGTGGATAGGCGAGGTCAATTATTAGTTGAAATAATGGAAAATAATGGATTTATTGTGAGTAACGGAAGAAGCCTGGGGAATGCACAAGGTAATTTCTCTTATATTGGCCCAAATGGTGTTAGTGTAATTGATTTTATCTGGAATAATCATTCTGCTCTCCTTGTATAGTGACTTTCAGTTGGTAAATGTCTAGCTCTTCTCATCATAATTTAGCGGTATTACATCTCAACATAGAGTCAACCTACTCACATTCTTACCCTGATAATTTTCACTCAAATCCAACCCTCTGTTTAAATAGTAGAGACCCATTACTGTGGTACGTTTTCAAAACCAATATCTCAGCGTCCTTTAATGTGTATTATAATAATGATATTAATAAATAACTTTATTAACACTATATTTAACACACTTATGAATCAAAAATTATTTATTACAAGAATGCTTACTCTAATAAGTTAAGAAGCGGCATGAAATATAAACAACCTTGGTTCACGGTTCAATGTGGGCAGTTAAAGGCTAAAGTTCGGAAGGCATTTAAACTTTATAAAAAGTTTAATAATAAAAACAAGTTGTCAGTCTATCTCAAAGTTAAAAGGGTCTATTTGAAATTTCTTCCAAGCAATAAAAAAAGCGTATAAAAATCGAATAAAAGAGGAATTTAATAATATTAAAAATTCGTCTGAATTTTGGAAATCTGTTTCGAAATTTAGAGCGATGAGAGAAACACTGATATGATAATTACTGTCCAGTCTTGGGAGTCATTCTATAAACGTATTTTTTCCTCATCTCCAATTAATATTGTATCCTTTTTTGGTGTTTTTGATTCTGTATTAGATCCAGATTTTACGACGGATGAAATTCAAAATTGTATTTTCAGCAGTGGCAAAGGAAAGGCTCCGGGTCTCGATATGATCCCTAATGAGGCATTCAAGATTCTGCCCCCTGAATGGCTGCATTATCTGCATAACCTCTTCAACCAAACATGGAATAAAGAAATGATTCCCGATTCGTGAGGCTTCGTGCAAATGCGTCTACTTTTTAAAAAAAGGTAACCCTAATGACCCCTTAAATTATCGCGGCATTGCATTAGTCATCTCGACTGTAAAATATTTACTCAAGTACTGTGCACTAAATTGTCGGCCTGGGCTGAGCAGCACTCTCTCATTCCCGAAGAACTATGTGGGTTTCGTAGTGGAAGGGTTGCGTAGATGCCATTTTCACCTGTCTTCAGCCGTAAATCTCCAATTGAGGCACAAGGGTAGGCGAGTATTTGTCATATTCGTCGATTTCGCTCGGGCATTTGACTCTTTGTCTCACGCTCTATTTTGGCAGAAATTGTATGATATCGGAGTCAGCCCTAAATTCATACGTGCTCTAAAACATTTATATGACAAAGCTTATATATTAATTGATATGGGTTTTAATCAATCTGACAAAATTAAAACTAATAAGGGAGTTCTCCAGGGTGAGCGATTAAGCCCTATTTTATTCAATTTATTTTTATCGAATATTAATAATTATTTTAGGCAAAATGGTGGAAAGGGTATTAACATCAAAGGACTTGTAGATCTGACTATGCTTTTGTACGCTGACGACTTGCCTCTGATATGTTATTCATGGAGTGATGATCAATTTAAGTTGCGGCTATTAGGACAATATTGTGACGCTAATTGTTTGCAGGTCAATATTAATAAAACAGTGGTAGTTCCTTTTCACAAAGGAAAACGCCCCTTACTTAAAAGGTTCTATTATAACAATAATGAGATATCTGTTACAATTTTTTTTTGGATTTGGAAGTTTCCTTTAAATCCTCGGCAAAGTTTCTTATAGCTGCCAAACATTTCAACTCAAAAGGCTCCACTGCCATTCCCTCCATTTTGAACATTTTGTCCAGTTCTAAATGTTACTCGTGGAATGCAAAAATGCATTCACTTGTTAGTAATGTTCTTCTTTATGCTTCAGAGAAATGGGGGGCTCTGCTATTCGGAGATGGTCGAACGTGTACAGTTAAAAATTTTACTAAAAGTATGTATTAACACCCCAGATTCATATGTACGATTAGAGACAGGCATTGTACATCTTTACTGTAGGATCGTTAAACGCATCAGAGAAATTTTCCGTGGTGACCTGCTTCATTTTGTGGTCATCGAACGGTTTCGGGCGTTCGCCCACCTTCAAGATGCGTATTTCAGACAGTGTGACAACACAGACTTGCACAGAGCAAACTCAGTTTTACACACTTACACACAAATTCAGTGTGTTTATCAAAATGAATTGCTCTGTGCAAGTCTGTGTGTCACACTGTCTGAAAAAGCATCCTGAAGATGGGCGAACGCCCGAACCCGGTCGTGATCCACAAAGCAGCAGGCTACCATGGAAATGTCTCTGATGCTTTCCAGCTCTGCGGAAAAAACCGCCACAAACAATCGTTTTAACGCATGCTGAAGTGGGGTGAATGTATTAGAATGCCTTCTTTAGACTACTCTTCCAGATGTTATGACGCCCTATTAGAGAAAGGGACAATTAAAAAGATTCCCTGTAATTGGACATATCATTAAGAGAGATTTTGTTTTCAATGGTGACCCAGGATGTCTGGTTCTCTCAAACCGCTTATATTACCAGGTAATATTAAAAATTTGTTAAAAAAATGAATAATCATCTATTAAGGCAAGGATGTTGACATTGTATTTTTCTATTTTAATACTTACTATCGCAATATTAGCACACTGGGTCATGGCGAGTCTTACTTATATGTCCTATTGAATTTCTAGAGCTTGGTTCAATTGAGAGTCATGTCCAAAAGATTATTAGTATTTCTGTGAAGGGCCCTTAGTAAGTCGGTTCAAGCCGGAGGGTGGTTGCCCTGTCTTCTCAAAGGCTCCGAAGACCTCTTACATTTGTGCAATGTGCTCATTGTATAATTATTTTCCTGCTCGATATTTATCCAAGCTCCTACTTATCTAATGAGATTGAGTTACAGCCTAAATTCAAGAAACAGGGTTATTAGTAAACCGATTCAGCTGTAAGTAGAAAAAAATCTATTTTATATTTCCAAGACATGAGATTGAGAGAATTATTTTAAATTTAACTAGTCAAAGGTAGGATAGGATAACTGTAAAATATTATTCTATTTTGTACTTTTGTAGTTATTCTTAACTTCTATATGTAGTTAGCTGTACAATGATAGCAGTTTTTTTTTTTTACCACCTCATTAATTTCGAATATATTGAGTCGAATTACTTAATCATTTGTATAGTTTTATATTATGAATGTCCTTTGTTTATATTATAATTATTATTTTTTTATTTTTGATATCATTATTAACTTTCATTTCATAACTATTATTCTGTACTCTATCTCTTATTTTAGAGTGAATTTCTCCTGCAGTACTAATTCTTTTAATTTAGTAGTAAGTTTCATTTTTTGTTTGTTTGTTTTGCTTTTTGTTTCCTCTTCATTATTTACTCAATTTTCATCTCTCCTTTTCTTCATGTATTTTGATCATGTAAATTAATATTATCATTATTATTGTGATTTCTGTAATTGTAATTAGTGTAATTTGCTACAAGGAATTTATTTTAGTTAATTAGTTATAATTTTGGAATGCAGTTAGAATTGGATTGTATTTATTACGTGTATGTCCAGCTTGAAAAGCCAACTCACATGCTTAACAGCTCATTTGTAACCTTATAGCAAATAAAGTTTGATTTGATTTGGTTTGATTTGATATTTGTGTGTGTATTTTATATAATTAATAAAAATATAAGAGGATAAGGATAAAAACAAGAGAATGTTAAAAAAAATAATGTTAGTGAAAAGAAAATATTCAAAGAAGAGAAGTAATTAGTAAAGAAAAATATTCAAAGATAATAGATAATAGTAGTTAGTAATAAATAATTTTTGAAGATAAAAAAAAATTGTACCATTTTGGTCGACGAATTTTTGTCAGGTCCAGTTATCGAATAGTGTCAATATGTATTATGTATTCACCCCAGTTAATGAGGAGTATGATCCTCAAGTCCATTGTATGTTTTAATCAAGTGACTCTGAAATTATGAAATTTCCCAACTGTAAATCAAAGTGCAATGATTCGATTGGTTTCCTTCTTACAGGAAGTTTGTTTTAATGTTTCTTAGTATAGTTCAAGTTTTAAATTTTATAAAATTTTCCTAAACTGAATTAAAGTGCAATGATTTGATTTGTTTTGTTTTTAATGTTCTTGATATAGATATGCTTATAATATACTATGTTTTTATTTTATTAAAGTTTGGGATCTTTATTTTCGTTGATTTAAATTAATTAATTTTTATATATAGTATCATTGTTATCGTTGATAGCTGTTTTATTTTAATTTATTATTCATATCATTGATATAATAGATTTTACGAAAATAGATTTTATAATGATTTTATAACTTAACAAAACACAGTTTATTCCAATCTACACTTTAAATTGTTGATTATTAATAATAAATAGGAGATACGTTGTTGATAGATTATAAAACCGTTCAAATGATGAGTATTTTTTTAAATCTAAAAAAAAAAGAAGGGACTAGAAAGATGTAGACTCCCATGAAGAAAATATAGGAGAAGTTATAGTCTAATACAGAACGGAAATAGACTAAATTTCCTAGGGCATCAGTTCCGCACTATTTGATAGATATGCGTTACAATTCTTCAACCATCCCTTTCTAAGGAAACTTCCTTTTTTGTATTGTAGGGTCCTAAGAGTTTTTATAGTTGTCCCTTTGGGACCTGACTGCTGTTAGGTACTGTCCTTACATACAACTTCCTTTCAAAACTATTCCATTTGCTATACAACTAAAGAAAAATAACTTATACGAATCTGAATAAATAAAATTGTGACTTTTGTCAGTCAGATGGGTCTATTTTCTTCCAATATTAACTTTTATTGCGTAGTATTTGATTATTTCCTTTTTACTTTCTTCTTTCTACTGATAAGAGGAAGTATTGTGACCTTGCTAAAATTTTCGAAAAGATTTCAATGATGTTTTTCTGATGCTATTTCTTGGAAATACATGTTTTTAAATCAACTGTCAGCAAAACTAGAAATAAGAAGAAAATCGCAAAAAGCTAAAAGTTGGTATTTCGTTTAAATACCACCAATGCAAGCGACAATAAGGTTTTGATTAAAATCGATCGACAGGAAGTAACCATTTTGCTGTATGGATTTTTAATGTTTTTTACTATTTTTTCGAAAACAGTCCCGACAATTTGCTTTAAACTTCTTGCATAAAGCACACAAGTATTATTTCAAAATATTTTTCCAGGATTTGGTAGTATCTTGGGAGAGGGGTGAAGTTGCGATTTCCTATAAAGTTCCATTTCCGTAGATTATATGATCCTATCATCTACAAAATATTAATAAGAAGAATTAATTTTGTTCAAAGTTTCGTAATTAAAGAAAATCGGATTTACTTGAAGCGTGACTTTCTGAATTTTAGTTTTCTGTTTTTTTTCGATAACTTCAATGCTGTTCTAATTACAAATATATAAACTATCAGTTTTGTTTAAAGCATTTAACAATGTAATAGGTTTCAGAACGGTACTAAGAGGGGGTGGTAGAATTTCCTTCAAGTATCGTCGTTTTCAGTTGAAGTTATCGCAGCTTAGATAATATTCAAATCCATAAAAATGCTAAGTTTGAAGGTAATTTGTCAATTATAACTTTATAAACTCCATCAAGAGAAAGTCGTACGAGTGTTTCATACCAATTTTTTCTTTTTAACGATATGACAAAATTTAATGTACATATGCTAACAATATTTCGAAATACAATTGTCATGACCGCATATACCTAGTCCTATCATAAATACTGTTCCAGATAAAAATAGGAGATAAAACTCATCAGTCTGAATGAAACAAAAATTTTATTTGGAAAAGAAAAGGAACATCCTAAAGAACAATATTCGAAATCTCTACCTCTATCCTTAACAGACGTTTTAAGTCTCCTTGGCCAACCATAAATTAAATTATCGAAAAATCCAGTAGCAAATTGTGAGCTGCCCGTAAGAAAGACTCTTTTAGGCTGTTCAGCTGGAATGTCGTCTATAACAAGCTTTGCTCTCAAGATGTTACATTTACTGAAGTCCAGAGAATTGAGGTCTGTGCTTCCTAATGGCGAATCCGTAGCACTAATAAACCAGAAACATTCAATCGTAGCCATGCTTGGTTATAACTCACCTTCTGGGTTCATAGTAAATATTGCTGAAACATCCAATGAGTGAATTTGAAAAAAGTTTTTGTTTATAGGTTTTACAACGAGTTCTAAAATATCCTCTTCTTAATTCTTTGTGCAAATATTTTAACATCTTTTTCAAAAAAACTGGATTTCTGTTGTCCACTGATAGCTCAATCACCACTAAACCTTGGATGCTGCCTTCTTTCCACTCTACCAATCACTTCCTGTGCTTCTCGAGATGTGTGTGCATATACCTTATCATTTTGGTGATTAATTTTTTCATCTGCAACAGAACTTTAGATCTGTCCGGTCTAATTTGCTTTAGCGCAAATGTAAATGTCTTGACCTGTGATTCTCCGATCACCACCCATCCCAAAGTCGCCATTAATTAGTCCATCCCAAAGTCTCCTTTAATTAGTGTCGGACATAGATCTGTTTGAGCAACCCTTTTTTGCGGGGCATCATTTTTTCCCCTTAAGAGGGTTTCTTCTGATCCGAGCTGCATATCTCTTTAATCGAGGATGCCCGGAACGGTTGCGGCCACTGAAAGAGATCATATCGCTGTACCTGTTATTCGTACGATAATATATTTCAAAAATGTGAGAAGCTAATTTGCCCAACTTGTGAAGAACTATTATTACAACAATCGGATTTCTTTGTCCAAACAATTCATATTGATTAGCACCTTTACTAATCAATGTGGTGATTTGTATTGAGAAGGCTCCGGAGAGCACATAGATCTTCCAGTTTGCAATGCACTATCGCCTAAAAGAATCTAAGGTGTATGTATGCAAAGTAGACGATTAGTAAACATTGTGAGTCAATAAAAATTGCAAAAATTGAATAATGGAGTAAGGAGAAAAAGTCGTGTGAGTGTATCATACCAGATGATCTAGCACATACATCTCTCATTTAATCAGCAAAAATTTTAATAAACTTCTCTTAATAATACGCTTCTAAATTATAAGATTTTTCACACTTTACGATGGTTTTCACATCTAGATAACATAAACAAAAATATTCACAAAATAATCTAGATAATAATAATATTAAATAATAAGAACTTCCAGCTTGCATAATATAAGATTTCATAATCGCGAATAAATGAGAGTGGATCTGCTAACCTAGTGCTCTACTAAGGCAAACAACCATTCTAGTGCTCCTCCAATGGATATTGTCTGGTAGAATCTATTTTAGTATATTTTTCTTCTTTCTAACGTTTCTCTATTACATTGTTTTCATTTCTAACCGAGTATTTGAAAATTGTTCATTATTAATCCTTTGCTGACCAGAATTGTTTTTTTTTTTTAAGTTTACCACTGGGTCGAAGCTTTTTTTATTTTCTCTTTCTCACTCCCAGTATCGTGTCAAATTTTTGAAATTAAGTTTATATCGAACATGTACGAAAAAAATGATTTTCGCGAATGGTAAGTAAAGTAAAGTAATGCCTATTTTTCAGGCGGGCTTAACGTCCAACTACCAAATTAGGTGTCGTGGACGGGGGCGGAAGCACCTACTTTACTATTAACATTTTTTAAACAAATATAAAATTTAGTTATACGCTGGACTCGAACTGGCGTCCTCCCACTTACAAGTCCACGCTCATAACCACTACACCAACACCCGCCC
>JAAEAF010003243.1:95852-112085 GCA_011037195.1 Triatoma infestans | reverse complement strand
CTCCTGGCGTAACCAGGAGTTCCAAAGGGGGGTCTCGACAAGTTTGTATAATATGAGAAAACGGTTGTGAGCACTCACCTTGCAAATCTTCTAAGCTGGCACGTACGGGGCAGCGTATACCTGTTCAAACAGAGCAAATAGATCGATCTACAAGTCAGAATGAACCTTAAATATACCTGTTGCCCTGGAAGAAGCTGCAGGCAGGCGTCCTTGAGGTAATCCCAGATGAAATATAATGTACTACAAATGAGTTTAACTGTAATAGCTAACACTGAATTTGGAGGGTCAACAAATTCCACTAAAATTAACTGGGTGCTTATCTAAGCCGGGTGTCGGAATAAAACTCTACTCAATCACAGCGGGTCCGACATACAAAACAAAACTTATCAGCGGGTTGTTACTCTTAGAACAGAACTACATTCACAGGGTGATAGCACGAATAGCAACTATCTAAACGGGTGTAACATTCAAAACGAAGAAGTTCCCGCTTGGCGGCGCGGAGAGCCGGCGCGCCGTAAAGTGGCGCAGCCGAGCGGGGAAGTTCGTAAACATACCGCCCACCTTAAAAGCAATAGCTTTTAACAATACGGGTACTAGGGATTAAGAGAGGGGTTCAAAGGAAGCGGGAGAGGGAGCGTAAATCCCTCTGCTGCGGGAGTGGTGAAAAGGGAAAAAGGGATGGGATAGGGAAACGAGAGCCGGGAAGAGCAACGCTCATTCCGCGGTAGGTAAGGGGATAAGGCGGCGCACTGGACGGGTGATAACACCGCTGCCAGTACGGACCGAGGCGACTCGGGAAACGTGATCGGGACCAGAGTGTAATGCTACAATACGGCCAACGGGCCAATGGAGTGGAGCAGCGTTGGCGCATCGCACGTACACCACATCACCCACCACGGCATCAGAGCCAGGGCGGCGCCACTTCATCCGCTGGAGCATGGAGTTTAAGTATTCTCGCGACCAGCGCTTCCAAAATGTCTGGGCTGTACGGCGCAGTACTTGCCAGCGATGGCGAACAGAGGCTTCAGCGGGAATAGGGACCTCAGGCAGACAAAGCAATGAGGAGCCAATGAGAAAGTGTCCAGGGGTGAGATATCCTGCGGACTCATTAGGGTCCGAGGCAATAGGAATTAGAGGCCGGCTGTTTAACACCGCTTCAATGCGGGCAAAGAGTGTGAAATATTCCTCTGCAGAATATGGGCGTTCGCCAGTGAGGCGCACAAGCAGGGTTTTGACTGACTTAACTCCGGCTTCCCAGAGTCCACCAAAGTGCGGTGCATACGGGGGGTTAAACTGCCAGGAACCGGCACGGTTACTCAGATGAGAGTCAATGACCGCTGAGGAGTCGCGTAGGAAATCATAAAGGGAGCGCAATTCTTTCGCGGCACCCACGAAGTTACGCCCACAGTCCGAATAAATACAATTCGGCAAGCCACGCCGAGCTATAAGGCGGTCGAAAGCGGCTAAAAAACAGTCCGTGGACAGTGCAGAGGCAAATTCTAAATGCAGGGCCTTGGTGGCCGAGCACACGAATAAACATAAGTAGCCCTTCGTGGTTACATAAGAGCGAAGTGATGCACTGCGCGTCGGAAATGGACCTGCAAAATCCACACCAACGTGAGCAAACGGACGGGCGGCTGTAACTCGGTGCGCGGGTAAAGGGGCCATGACCGGTTGATAAGAATGAGCCCTGAAACGATGACAGGTCATGCAGCGATAAATACACTTGCGAAGTAAACACCTCAGAGAAAGAATCCAGTACCTTTCGCGTATAGCTGGGAGCACGGTATTAGAACCAGAGTGCAGGGGTAAGATATGATAATGCGTACAAATGAGCATCGATAAATGGGCCTGCTTTGGCAACAGCAGCGGGTGTTTCGAGCGAAACGGCAAAGAAGACTGCTGGAGTCTTCCGCCCACCCTGACGAGTCCAGATTCGTCAAGGAAAGAGTTTAGGGTAGCCAAAGAGGGGGGTGCAGGTGACGAAGTGCGGAGCGCGTGTAGTAAATCAGTAAAGTAGTGAGCCTGGGTTAGGCGAACTAGGGTGAGCTCCGACTGCATGAGCTCGTCAGTGGTCAATGGGACGCGGAGAGGCCCGCGATCATGAAAATCGAGTCGAGTAATGCGAGTGAACCGAAGGATCCAGGCGAAAACTCGCTTAAGTAGGGTAAAAGAACTGAATCTACGTAGGGATTCCAGCAATGTGTCTGGGGAGGGGTCGATGACGCTCGCACGGTGCAGGGTAGCTATTAAATTAGTAGCTTCAGTAACAGAGGTAGGTTCAGGGTGCGTTACTGCAAACGGAGGGGGCCAGCACGCCTTGGATAAGGTCAAAAAAGAGGGGCCATGGAGCCACAAGGCCTGGGTTTCCTTCTTAGTGAAATTAGCGGGGGGTATTGCCCGAGTAGCTAAATCAGCAGGGTTCTGTGAAGCGGGCACGTAAGCCCAGTGAGAGTCTGGCACCAATTCCTGAACCAGAGACCCTCGGTTGGCCACAAAGGTATGTAGACAATGAGGGGGGGTGTGAAGCCAGTGAAGGACATCACGGGAGTCCGAGTAAAATCGGGGACGACTGGACACACCAGAGAGGGCGGAAACGCCTGAGGCAACATATAGCCTGCTGAGTAAGACCGCAGCACACAATTCGAGTCTAGGAATTGACAGAGTTTTGAGAGGGGCAACGCGCGAGTTAGCTATCCATAAGGTGGGGTAGACATGAGCGTGTTGGCGAAAAATTAAGTAAATAGAAGCGGCATAGGCCTGGGCCGACGCATCGCAAAATCCAACCACCTCAATAGGGAAGGACGCTGAGTGAGGTACATAACGGGGAATGCAAATGTCAGTCACTAAAGGGAACTGGCGGATAATGGTTAGCGCGTTGCCAAGTAACGGCTCGTACAGGGGTTCATCCCAGGGCAACTGGGCGACCCATAGCTGTTGCAATAAAATTTTTAAAGTGGAGGTTACAGGTGCCAGGTAACCTAGCGGGTCAAACACTCGCGCAATGTACGATAAAATGGAACGTTTAGTGAGATCGCCATAAAAGGGGCATAGAGAAAATCTTAACACGTCCGAGTTAGGGTCCCATAGGATGCCCAAAATTGGAAAGGCGTGTTCGCCGGAGTCAAATGGGATGGCACAACACTCGGGTTGATTTCGCCACTTGGCCAATAAAGCAGGAGAATTTGAGGCCCATTTCTTGAGTCTAAACCCGCCCTTAATGAGTAGCTCTTCGAGCTGCTGGCGAAGTAACAAAGCTGTAGGGGCGTCCGGGGCTCCGGTAATCACATCATCGACGTAGGTGCATGTTCTAATGGCATTGGAAGCTAAGGGGTACGTTCCTCCATGGTCTTGAACGAGCTGTAACAAAACACGTTGGGCCAAAAAGGCGGATGGCGTTAAGCCATATGTTACGGTATTTAATTCCATTTCCTTGACCTCGCCTTTGGGGTCGGGGCGACACATAATGTGCTGGTGACATCGGTCTTGCGGGCGTATGAGAACCTGGCGGTACATTTTTTCAATGTCAGCCGTGAGGGCAATAGGGTTAAGCCTAAAAGAGAGTAATATCGAATAAATGTCGCGCTGGAGCTTTGGGCCAGGTAGTAGGCGATCGTTGAGTGACAGATAATTAATGTCCTTGGCGGAGGCGTTGAACACCACTCGCACACGAGCGGAGTCGGAGGGGCCCTTGGTCACCACATGATGAGGAATAATGTAGTCCACGAAAGTGTCAGCTTCAGTCATATGGTTCAACCGTAGGTATTCCTGCATAAATTTAGAATATTCTGTATGAAGTGTGGGTTTACTCCGTACCCGGCGCTCCAAATTATTTAGTGAGGCCCGTGGAGGAATGGCGTTAACGGCTAACGGGGGGCTTCCCTGCTTGAAGGGAAGTGCGACTATGTAACGACCCTCAGCGTCACGGGAGTGAGTTTCAAGGAAGTGCTGTTCCACCCAGGCATCGGCAGGGTTAACATTACGATTATAGGGGACCTCTTCGATCTCCCAGAACTTCTGGAGTTGGCCAGCCAGATCGCAGGAAACATGGAGAGAAGTTAGGCGCATGTCAGGTTGCGCGGAGGCAAGGGCGCCTAGTATGACAATTCCGAAGTGAGTAGGAATGGCGGATAGGCCCTCCATATTCTGCACCGGGTCGCCTTGACATAACAGAAGTGGGAAGACTTCAGCTCCTAGGAGCATGTCCACGGGAGCGGGAGTTCCAAAATGCGGGTCCGCGAGAGGTAAGTGCGAGTACCGTTGAAGTAGCGACTGAGGTATAGAATGCGTGGGTAAGGAAGCTGCTATAGAAGGCAGCACTAACGCGTGTACAGGGAGTTTAAAATTCTTAACGCGTGACTGAAGAGTGCAATTAATGAGTCCGGAGGCGGAAACCGGCGCGTTGCCAACCCCGGTGACCTGAGCGCGTGTAGCGGCAGTGTGCAGTCCTAAAAAGGCCACACAAGACTGGGATATAGCAGAAATCTGTGAACCCGGGTCCAAGACAGCTCGGATAACGTGTGAATTTCCCCAAGCGTCGGAGATGCTGGCGTTGAGGGTGCCCAACAATACCTGCGGCATACCAGTGTCATTGGCACTGAAAAAGCATGCCTGCTCGGGTTCTGCTGGTTTTACAGTGGGGGAAGGCGCTGCGGGTAGTGGAGCCTCAGGGGCTGAAGGGCGTTGAGAAGTGGGTGTGGGTTCGGAGTGCAGCAGGGTGTTATGCCGGTTAGACTGGCACACACGGCATAAAAATCGGGACTGACACTGAGAGCGTAAATGATTGCCTAGACAGTTGAAACAACGCCTTTTAGTACGAAGAAAGTCATATTTGCGGTCCAGGGATAAATTGGCAAACTGAGGGCAGACAGACAATACGTGTGGTGCGCGACATAAAATACAAACACTTGGAGGTGATTTGGAACGGCTCTCCGTACGGGGTTTCACTTGAGTAGGGTTTGAGTTGAGCATAAAAATGCTACGCGAGGGTGTTTTAACTTCTTTAGCAAACTGGGAACTACGAGTAGAGGGTGTGGGGTGAGGAGACAGTTCCATGGTTTGCACCTGCTGAACTACAAAGTCAATAAGGTTTTGGAATGTGGGTATTCCTGAAGTGGCCATTCGATCTTCGAACTTATGGGTAATGTCTGCATTTAAATTTCGAAGCGCTAGGGAGAATAATAAAAAAGCAGTTAAATCGTCCAAATTCATGGCCTTAAGGGCACTAACTGAGCTCCTATGTGTGTTAAGGAAGTCCTTCAAATGGGACAGAGAAGATGAGGATTGTTTTTTAAAGAGGTCGAGTTTTGAAAAATACATGGAAGCTATTCTACGTGGATTGGCATACCGAGATATCAGAGCTTGGTATGCTACCTGATAATTTTCGCCAGTTAATGGTAAGCCAGAAATGACAGAGGCGGCTTCGCCTTTCAGAGCGGTTTTAAGATATTGGAAACGCTGGGTGTCATTAATGCCTGGAGCTTGGTGTATCAATGACGTAAATAACGAGAAGAATTCCGGCCAAGCTTGTACATTTCCGTCAAACGGGGGGATCCGGATTTTCTCCAGCGGGTTGAAATGGCTAGTGGAAGCGCCTTGAGGTGTTGAAACAGTGGCCGAAGGAGGCGCAGGCTCTTGCTTTTTAAGAGCTAAGTAGAGACATTCGATTTGGATTGTCAAATCACGAAATGAGTTCCGAACTTGGCGCGTTTCGATTTGATCCTCCTTCTTTAAGACGACATTGAGGTCTAATAATTTCGACTGAACAATCTTAAATTCCTGAGCGAGCGGTTCCAACCGGGAGACATATGCTTGAAGAGCTGTTAGTTGTGAAATATCAAAATCTTTGACGATTTGGTATATGGATGACGCATCAGCGAAAATGTCCTCCCGCTCCGCCACAAAACGCTGAGCCGACTGCAGTACTTGGGAGTAATCGTGGGACGATTCGCTTTTGACCGATACTTGTTCCTTAGGCATTCTGGAAGGGTTAGGATGAATGAGGGTTGAACAATACGAGGAACGAATGGAGTTGAATTAGCAAATTCAATTCGAGTCAGAATGGAAATTGATTTGAACTGGGGAATTTTAAATAGAAATCATAAACTGTAGCGGTATCCAAATACACTTTTAAAATTGAAGAGTTGCAGCTGAAAATAAAATTAAACTACGAAGTGTTAATGTGCGAGGAGCAAATTCCTTCAACACAAGTACCGGAGAAATTAATAATTTAAACGGTGCTACTTTAATAATTCGGGAGTTAAAGAACAATCAAAAGTCAACCACTTAATATTGTTCTCAATTAGAATAAAATAAATAGTTCAAAGAAATTAACTGTAATTAAATTATGTAAAAACAATCCATAATAGTGAACAGAATAAGGAAACAAAATGAGTTTAAAATGTCCAGCTGTTTATAGACGATAAAGTTTTAATAAGATTAAGGGGGATTTAAACGTGTTTACGGAAATTACCAATTGGTAAACAAGAGAATATATCTGTTGGTAAACAAACGAGTAGGTGTGCGCTCGACCTGCGGTAGTGTGTGAGATGTGGGAATTAACGTGTATGAGTTGTTAGCAAAGCTCACTAGATAGCAGTGTAGGAGGGTGAAATTTGAAGTTCGCGGCTTTTTTATGGAGATCGTACCAACGCGCCCAAAGTTGAGAGCGCCTTCAAAAATCAAACCAGTGAAGAATAATTGAATTTGTACTTTACACCCTCTTCTACTTTGCACACAGGAAATCAACAAATAACTCTATTTTTAGACCAAACTTGTACTCAACTTTGCAAGATTTGTCGTTTTTAAGACTTTACAATTTACTTATGAATAAAACTTTAATTATGTGAATTTCGAATTTCTGGATTGAAATTTGAAAATTAATGAATAGAATAGTTGAGAATGACAATAGGGTAATTACTCAAATTGTTTCGAGTAAATTTAATTGAAATTACTTCCTTTTCAATAAATTTGGGTATAATTTAATTTAAATTGGGTTCAAAATTTGCAAAATTAGACTTCTGGGATTTTCGTATTCTACAAAATTATACAAAACCGTACGAAATTCGGTTCGGTATGACCATTTATGTTTAATATCGGGTCTACAAAACAGGGGGTGGACTGTATATATTGTCTCCTGGCGTAACCAGGAGTTCCAAAGGGGGGTCTCGACAAGTCTGTATAATATGAGAAAACGGTTGTGAGCACTCACCTTGCAAATCTTCTAAGCTGGCACGTACGGGGCAGCGTATACCTGTTCAAACAGAACAAATAGATCGATCTACAAGTCAGAATGAACCTTAAATATACCTGTTACCCTGGAAGAAGCTGCAGGCAGGCGTCCTTGAGGTAATCCCAGATGAAATATAATGTACTACAAATGAGTTTAACTGTAAAAGCTAACACTGAATTTGGAGGGTCAACAAATTCCACTAAAATTAACTGGGTGCTTATCTAAGCCGGGTGTCGGAATAAAACTCTACTCAATCACAGCGGGTCCGACATACAAAACAAAACTTATCAGCGGGTTGTTACTCTTAGAACAGAACTACATTCACAGGGTGATAGCACGAATAGCAACTATCTAAACGGGTGTAACATTCAAAACGAAGAAGTTCCCGCTTGGCGGCGCGGAGAGCCGGCGCGCCGTAAAGTGGCGCAGCCGAGCGGGGAAGTTCGTAAACACGCATTAATAGTGGCGCATCATCCACCAATCAAATTTTTCCTTGAGGAAAGATGATGTAATTTCATAACTTTTGTGTTATCATCCCTACCATGCAATTACGGATACTTCAGTAATTGGCCATAAACCATCAAATAAAATTGTTAAAAATCATGTAAGTGAATAAATAAATGTAGATGAATAAATAAAGTCATGTAAGTGAATAAATAATGTAATAAATAAAATTTAGATGATACAAATAAATTGTTGAAAAATAAATATTAATTTTTTTTGTCTTATTTCATGTATTTTCACAACTGCAATACATTATCTAGAACAAATGGAAATGACAGTATATATAAATACAAATATCGCTTGCAATGAGAACTCCTAGATGTCTTACACAGTAGTGGTGGGAAGAGGTATGTTGTTGAAAGTGGTAGGATACTTCGCCTTGGGAGGTTCGTTATGTAGTTATACTTACTTTCTTTTATTTTAATTCTCCACTTTTTAGCTAAGGCTCAAGTGATTATATGAGATTATAAGGAAGGATAGGCCAAGAAGAAATATTTCATCAGCATATGTGAAAAGTAAAGTTTAGGACGAGTAGGAATATCAACGATGTATAGAGTGTAAAGAAGGGGACCAATTACACTGCCCTGAGAAACATCTGCACGGACTGGTTAGAGGAACACAGTTGAATTGAAGAAGCATTCAAAGAGGTAGGATTTGAGGATTAGGAAATATGTTCTGGATAAGATGCTCTTGAGTTTAGAAAGCAATCGCGTTACCAGAGGACGCGATCATGCTTGAGGAACAACGAGAAAGACACCCGGGCAACAATGCTCCTCTTGAAAAAGGTCGAGATAGTCTACAACGCGAAGGCTTTGCAGTAGAGAAGAGTGCGGCACTCAGAAACTAAACTCACAGCAGGAAAGTAATTTTTGAGGTTCAAGGTTTATATTCACTCGGGAATAGTTTATCAATGATCTTACATTATAGGGATCATTATTATTTAGGAGAATTTCCTTTGGAATGGAAAAAAATATGGTCTTCCTAAGTACTGAATTATATAAATGTATTACGAAGATTATGACACACTTTGGGTTTTGTCGGAGGACGTTTGTATGAAAAGTTTGTAACCAGGAGAGCTAAATAAATATTTTTTAACTTTCAAATTTAAAATAATATTTTTTAAGACGCAAAAATAATGTTAAAATTTTGGAATTTGGTAGAAAATTATATATTCAACTCACCGTTGTTGTGGGTTTGAGTTGCGGTCCCACCAGCTGTGATGTGTAGAAAAGAGAAATATGCAGTACTACACTACTCTTCATTCATTCTTGTATTCATTATAGTTGCTTATATTTTCGCGTTCATCTTAGAAACTAGTTTTGTAGATTATAGGTATAAAGTAAGCGGTTGAGCGAACGACTAGACAGACATGTTGACCAAAAGATTTTTGACTTGCTGTTTATAGACCATTATTGTTGATAACGTTGCTATTTCAACTCTTGTTTCCGATTTAAGTCTTGCTAATACATTTCATTTGTTGAAGATTGTATTTAGGCACTTACTATTGTTTATCGTTTAAAGACTCATTTGTTTTTTCTTCTTATATATATATATATAAAGTCCTTGTTGAGGCGAGCGAAGCTTATTGCTTAATCTGGATTCCAAAAGAGTGCGCCGCATTCGCAAAGGGGGTATCAGGTGCGCAGAACTTAAAATTTCGCTGTCTTAAAACAGTGGTGTACTATTTGTCAAATAATCACTCATGCCTTTACCGTTATTAAGATCGATGTTCGAAATTCTACGATACCAACACTAACCACATTCATTAGTAAAATTTCATTTGTTGTTCTTTACATTTAAATATGGATTTCGAAGATCTACTCGTTGAAAATACTTGAGCTTCCGGGTTGAGACCGCGTCAGTGGTTCGCTAAAAACCGATGTTTCGCCCATGTTGCAATGAGCCTCTTCACGGTCAAAAGCCAATATGAGGCGAAGTGGCTCATTGTAACATGGGCGAAACGTTGGTTTTTAGTAAACCACCTACGCAGTCTCAACCCGGGAACTCAAGTGTTTTTCATGGAAATGGCCGGGGAAACCTAAAAGATCATACATGTTGAAATTTTTCAAATGAAATAATATTCTACGCTTTTCAACAAAAACCCTTATTCAAAGAAACAGACAAGATTCACATTCGAGTTTTCAAGGCTAATAACATTGAAACCAAAACAATTCTATTTCAGCAGCAAACAATTCAGACCATAAATAACTTTTAAAACAAATTATATAAAATCCGTTAACCCTGAATATAGATAAATCGAGGCGATTATTTAAAAGAACATGTCCTCTACAAAGACTGATGTATAACTACTTAAAAATTACATCTCTTGTGATAAACACATGCAAATTATGTGTTTGTATTTTTGCAAGGTTTATTTTGCTTTTAATGTTTTGTATACCAAACCATTTAAATTTGCGAAATCCAATCTAGACTCTGATCTTAGATGAATCAATCACCCAAATTGAAAAAGTGAACAGAGAAGATTGTGGTTCAACAACCATAGGTAAATTAATGATCTATACTCGTCTAGCCGCCGCGATTGGTTATAGATGTTGTCTCGTCTGTTGTACTTTACTGGTTTCGATCGCAAAATATATACGATATGTTCTGGACAACATGGACAGCACAAGACTGCCAAAAATATGTTTCAGAAAGCTATTAGAAATTCACAACCGTGCGGGCTGTGAAACAAAATACAATTGGTTATCTCAGGCCGCGGAGCTCTTTAATATCACTGGTTGCTCCCAACTCATAGACCTGAATTGTCTGGAGTCACTCACAAAGAGTAAAATTTTGTCAGTTGTTAAGGTGGCAGAATCTTATTTAAGAGGAAAATACCTGGAACTTCTCTCGCAGTCTGGTTTCAGTCAGTTTTATAGTGGCGGCATGTTGAATGAGGGCCCTCAACCATATTTTTTATTACAAGATGTTTCATTCAGGGTAATACGTTTATTCGCACAAATAAGGCTGGCCGGAAAACACATAATGAAATTCTCAACAAAAGGAAATAGCGTGATAATTATCAGCGATCGCAAATGCCCCGCTTGCGAACTTGATGCCCCGGAGGATGTAGTGCATCTACTACTGCAGTGCCCCAAATATAATGAATACAGAAAGCTACTTTCTACCCCACTGACCGGTCAAAACTGTGAAAAAATTAAAATAATCTTAACCAGACAAAATAAACAAGATGTCTGTAAATTGTACAATATATTTTCTGGCATACTTACTTTAAGAGACCAGCATGTGAGTGAACAGAATATATGAGGTATTATGTATGGCTGGTGCAATGAATGACTGACAGTTGTAAAAATAATATGCATTCCACAATATCACAATTATAAGAAGTAATTCCTTTTGTAAATACTTTTTGTAATGTTTAAGTTTAGAATGTACTCGTAATTGATGTTACTATTTTCAATAATTTTTTCAATGCAATATTATGCTTATAAATACGACTCTTGCAACCAGCGGTAGCAGAATACAATAAATAAATAAATATATATATATATATATATATATATACAATATGTATAACCTCCTAAAAACGGACATTATTTCACTAGTTCTTACTGCTGTCAGTTTAACTCTGTATACCAGAACAGCCGCGAAGACTGACCTTGTTCTCAATAGTTCATTATGGCTGACAACTGAACTTGTCAAAACTAATCTAATCCTGGATCAAACTCGCGATATTATATTTTTACCAAGGACACAAGGACAAGGTTTAAACCCAAGGTGTTTTATTTATTCATTTTCATTTTTGTTTCATAAAGCTACTGTCTAGAGAATTTGAATCCAAATTGCATGTTTACTGGCAGAATTAGGTTAGAATAGGGAGAGAGAGAGAATGACATCTTATGACATGAAGCTTAATAATTGTTAAATATTAAAATTTAAAATTGCTGGTAATGCACCTAATTATTTATAAATTTGTTCTTAAATCAAGGAAGGACAAAAAAAAAAAATTATTTTCCAGTTAATTTTTGTACAAATTGATTATAGTAACAATCGTGGTCAGAAAGGTAATAGAAAGTTTTATTTTCAAGCCGCCTACACTCCATTTTACTTTCGCCCTATATAGTATCCAATTTAAAAAAATCGTAAATTGTACAAGGTAGCCAGCCCCACAGCTTGTACAAGAAAGTAGTTAGAGATTCGTTGGGGTTGTTAGCGCCAGAAAATTGGGGAGAAATGGGCCAAATAAATTGAAACCAGATCCTAGTATGAACAGTTTCTGGTGGGAAGCGAGGGTCACCATAAATCAAGAAATAATAATTAAATCTTTAACACCTAGGAATGGTGGTGAGCTGCGTTTTAATGGTTCTCTTGTGGAACAGGGTTGAAACCGTTTCCAGTGATTCCGCCCCACTAACAGATATTACATTTCCCAATTTTTTTTTTAATATCTTGTTTTCACTTATTGATATTTTTTATTTATGTTTTTTTTTTGTTTTAATTATTTAAATTATAAATAATAAGATAATTTAATTTTTTTTTTTTACTTATGTGATTGTTTTTAACTACTTGCTGTAATTTCTACTTAATAGAAAGGATCGAGATTATTTCTCAGAGGAGATAAAAGTTTTGAGGTTCTATAAATCCGGAATTTTTTGTTGTTGTGCGTAATAGAGCTATTATTTTGCAAATACTTCGCAAACCAAAAAATTGAATTAATTTCAAATTTAATAACTCGTCTACATATGAGAAGTTAATCCGGCAAGTTGATTTCTTCAATAGTAATCTTATCTAAATATGTTTTTATTATTTTTTTCATAAAAAGATTTTCAAAAATGCTTTGTTATAATTAGGTTTGTCGTAGCAAATATTTTTTTCAGAAAACTGATTTTCTCTCAAGTTAGATTTCCGTTCAAAAAATTCGACCTATTTATTCAGGCGGATATACTTCCAATTTCCATTCAGGTGTCGTAAACGGAGGTTGATTAGCAAACATATTTTACTAACGTTAACATATCAAATAAAATCCTAATCTAAGACCGAGGGTCGAATCTCCAATATCACAATTCACCGAAATTTGCGAGGGAGGCACCTGAGATAGGGGTAAGTCCTTTGTGCATGCTGGTTGGGTGCATGCCCCGGATGTACAATGAATGGGAATCTGGAAAAATATCTAGAGGCAGGGAAGGTTTGTTGGAGGAGGAGAGCAAGTCAGAAGGAGTTGTCCGCCTGAAGACGCTCATTGCCATATGGGTGTAAAGTCGGTTTTAGAAAACCACTAACGCGGAAACTCAAGCGTTTTTCATGATAATGGCCGCAGAAAACTAAAAGATCATGATACTAGAATGTTCTAGAAGACTTGAAAAGCTTTCTTCCTTGAAGGATGTACTTCCAGTCTGGTTACCAAGACATATGGGAATTTTTGGGGATGAGGAGGTGAATCGGAATACCATATTAGGTGTCTCTCTCCTTTTCATAGGTCCTGAGCTTGCTTTTGATGTGACTTTAGACACATGTCAGTCAAGCTTCCAGTCATGGATAGCTTCACAGCATTCATCCCAATGAACGAGATCAGTGGGTTGTCAGCAGTCTAAGATGCTCGTTGGAGGTTCGGACAGAGCTACAGTGAGATGTTGACATGTCCGGATGTTGGACCGGCATCTGGTAGTATTCCTTACTGGACGTTATGTTTTAAGAACACACCTATACGTAATAGGGCTTATGTCAGATCCGTTTTGTAGAGTTTGTGAGAGCGGAAGATACACTCATCCATCTTATGACGGATTGCTTGGGTTGTAGGGAAATTAAGTTCAGGATCAGAGACATTTTCCAGCTCTGCGGAACCAACCACCACAACAACTAAGTTCAGGATCTTTGGTAGAACAGGATATGTATAGAAGATCTTAGCTATTTCCCTTTAAGGTTACAGTCCGACTTCTTCGGGCTGTGGTGAATCTTAGGTGGACTTTTTGCTGATCTAGTATTAACTTCCGCATGTGGATTTTCTTCACGACCCGGTTTGCTGTTGTTTTTCTTTTGGGTAGCAATATGAGCCCAGTGGAGGTTTGAATAGCGTAAGGTTAAGTCACTCCACACAGACGATAACAATATTAATACTTCTGTTTCTTGCCATCCTTTCTTGGATACTTTCATGAATTAGGCGCGGTCTTTCACTGAGCCGCTTACATTCCGGTCTTACTTCTAGCAATCTACTCCCCTCTCTACACTCTCCCATTCTGCGGGGCTTTTAAACAATTTCATTTGTTTTTCCCATAATACTTGCGACATTAGTCTGATGCCAGTTATTCTCTGATCCTTTTGTTTCTTATTCAACCCCTTCTTATTTCCCCAGGATCCCTGTAACAGTACCTCACTTCGTGTGCAATGACATTATTTTTATGTTTATCCTGCATTATCCAACTCTCTGATCCGTTTAGGATGATCCGTACAGGAACACAGTTTTAAAATCTAAGTTTCGTTTCCCTGCTAATTTTTTGCTTCCCTTTAAGATTATGCAAATAGTATAGAAAATATCGTTAGCCTTTTTTTTTTAATTTATTTACAAAAACTAAACATCGTGTACATCGTTTGTAGGATAGCGAGGCCCCTATTACAGGTTATTTCTACCGGTATAGCATTCCTTCTTAAATAAAACACAGTTTGTTCTTCTTCACAGATCTTCTTTTGCAGATCTTCCACATCTCATCCATAATACTTGCTCAGGCTAGCATCTTGCTATACTTCTTTAATGAATATTCAGATTCATTTCATTAAGCCTACTCTCTCTTTGCTCCTAATAAGAAGACATTTTGCGATCGCGCCAGATTTTCGAAATTAAGAGTTCACCGGAAATAAAGTTTTATTTATTTATTTTTATTTTTTGATATTAATTAAAAGTTTAATTTTATCAGTGAAGTTTTGTTACTAAGTATATATTAAGTCAGTCATTAAAATATTCGCAGAACTGAATAATACATTTATACCTAAATTAGAGAAATATCTAAATCTTTGATTCCAAGTAGAAATTTCAATGATATCTTCCACGAAATTTAAATGTATTTAACCCTTGCCGAGTTCATTGAAGGGATCACAGGGTCAACTGTATCTGAGGTGTGGGTTGGAAGATTGGGGTGGTAAGATATATATTTCAATAGCCTGTTTGTTGCTCGAGATGATCTAGAAAAGCAAAGCCAGTTCTAATCACTTGTTCATAATATATTTGTTCAAGACAGATACCTTTTACAATTATATTGAAATATTTTAAATTTCAAGGTGTAATGAAATAAATAAGTGTTGATAATTTTTCCATAACAGCGCTAACGACTCCATGTTGTTCAACATCTACCGCTCAATGCGCAACGTATAACGCATATAACCACTTCTATCACACACACCTACAAATTTACGAACCAGCAAGTCCCTAAATCTCCTTGAAATTTCGTTTCGCAAATTAAGAAAAATCGCAAATTTCATAAATTTCCAGTTCCGGAGAACCATTTCATTTCCTTGTAATTAATATTATGATAGGAAAACATAAACTCACCTTCTCCAAACCCCATCTTAAATGATTTTCTTCTGAAAAACAACGAATAGAAGTTATTTATTATTATTGTTATTTATTTATTTGTCTTTAAGGTTTCTCCCACACAAAATATTCTTGTCTTACGAAAAAAAAGAAGAGAAAATACAATTGCAAGTTTAAAAAAAATTTTGGAGCCTTTGCGAGTAAATAGGATTTCCTAGTTAACTGATTTTCTTCAAACTTGGAACATCCAAGCAATACATTTGACAATTTATAACTAAGTTATTAATACAATTTTTCCAAAATCAGTTTTTTCCAGACAAAAACTATTTCAAATACTAGTGATTCTGTGTAGATTTAGTATGCGATGTCAAAGAAAATCATTGGTAACTTTTGCTAGAAAAATTACATACATTTTTTTTCTTTTTTACCAATTACCGTATCTTGACCAAAATACGATCCATTTTGTTACCCCAAAGCGCAGTATCAAGTTCGAAACTTTGACCTGATCACAATGTTTCTTATTATTGCAATAAAAGAAAGTTAAAAAACAACAAAACTTAAATTTATCTGTACTGATGATAATAAAGTTTGTCGACCGATCTATAATTAAATGCAGGATATCGAGAAGCGGTCAATAAAAATTACACTTTTTTTAAAACTTTTCCAACGTTTCGACAAATTTATTGCCTTCTTCAGGGATAAAATTAAAAAAAAAAAATGTTAATCGGGGTTACATATAATTTTCAATAAACACATTAAACACAAAATATATATTAAACAAAACTTGATATGACAGAATGAGTTGGCTTATTTAATGAGCTACATCATCAGAAAAAAAAAAATCTGGTGTGAAACACTCACAAAACTTTCTCTCACTCCAGTTCTTAATGAAAAATTATAATTGACAAATTTTATAGTTTGTATACCAAATTTAATGAAATTCGTCGAAAACTGAAAAAAACTGTTCAGTAAAAGCGCACTTCCGGTTTAGTAATTTTCTTGAAACTCGGAATTT
>JAAEAF010003243.1:0-94055 GCA_011037195.1 Triatoma infestans | reverse complement strand
ATATTGGGGTTTAACAAAATGGATCAATCACTGAAAATAAACTAGACTAAAAATGATTAAATACGTGTTTTCTATTTTTTCGAAATTTCCCGCCGTTTAAAAAAAAAGTGGGTGGAGCATATAACTTTGGTCACCCTATATAAATACATGGGTCATTTATTCAAATATTCTTTTTCAATTTGTTTACAATAATTTCAGCATACAATTAAAAATTTAAAAAAAAATATTTTGTTTATACATGTATAGTAAAGATATAAAAGGAAGTTATTCTACCTCAACAGACCAATAAAGAAGACCTTATTGGTCAACAGAAAACCAATGTCTACAGTATTGTGAACAAGAAGAGTGGTATTTTCCAAACCTCTAAGGAGTTGTTCTAGGTCGCTGACTAGTTTATGTTACTAGTGGGTATGTCTTGTTTGTAGTTGTATAACACAGAAACATCAAAGACCTCAAATACTAACAAAAAGAAGTTTATAAGAACAAAGAATGGTACTGTCTTACTATACAACGGAATAAGTTCCACAACTCAATTCCTTTTATCTAAACCCCCAATACCCTATGTTACAATCTTATTTACTTCAATGTTTACACACCTTATATGTTTTACTCATTATAATGATGATATCAACTAATACTAGCCGATCTGCTTTGGTGTTTGAAAATACTACAAAAATTAATTTATAGTTAAAAAGAAAGGATTTTAATAAAAAAAATCTGGTGTGAAACACTCACACAACTTTCCTCTTACTCCAGTTCTCAAATTATAATATGACAAATTTTATAGTTTTGTACAAAATTTAATGAAATTTTCGAAAACTTGCAAAAAACACAAACTATTCATAAAGCGGCCTTCCGTTTGACTGATTTTTCTTCACTTCCCCGGAATTTTGGCCATATATTTATTTCTAATTAATTTTGTTTGGATGATAGAATTATATAATCAACTATAACACCTTAGAGGAAGCTGTACCCCCTTCCCGCCCCTAAAAGTGCCCTTAAATGAATTTTCCCAGAGAAATGTTTTACATAAAGTTGTAGATCTTTAAATGTTTAGTTTATATGTTAGTTTCAAGAAAATCGTCGTAGCCATTTTTGAGAAAATCGCGAAAAAGTGAAAAAATCATACTTAGTAAAGTATTAAAACAAAAGCAATTCCGGTTTACCGATTTTTCTCAAACTCGGAATTTCAACAACATATTTAATTCTAATTAACATCATTTAAATGACCGAATTGTGTAATAACCTGAAATAGCACTTTAGAGGGTAACCTAACCCCACCCTCCCCCAGAAGGGCCCTTAAATCAATTTTCCCAGAGAAATGTTTCAAATTAAAGTTGTAGCTCCTTTTATATGTAGTTGATGTAACAAGTTTAAAGAAAATCCTTGAAGCCATTTTTGAGAAAAACGCAAAACAGTAAAAAAGTTAACTAGTAAAGTGGTACTTCCGGTTGAGGAATTTTGACAGTTAACGCACAGTCAGATCGCATGGTGATACCTAAACGGAATATCAAGTTTCAGTTTTCTACGGTTTTTCGTTTTTGAGCTATGCTGTTCACGATACACACACACAACAAGACAAAACCCGACCAACACACACACACACACACACACACACAGAGACCATTTGCTAAAAACCACCTTTTTGGACTCACGGGACTTCAAAACGGATATTTCCTGTGAAAACTCGATATCGAACATTTGACACGATTACAATACTTCTCTTACTAGGAGTAAGAGAAAGTAAAAAGTTGGCAAAAAATTCAAGAAAATATGTCTAGTTTTACAGGTTAAAAGTTTTAACCTAGGAACAGACAATCTAAGGGTAGGTCTCGAATCCGGGACATCTGCTTAATTGTCCAGCAGAATTTCACGCATTTTAAGCTTTCTTCAAATTTTTCATTGCACGGTTTTCATGCCGATATTAGAGTGTGCTCTCTTATAATAAGGCCTTCTAAACAACTCCTCCAAATTTTGCCTGGATTTTTCTCCCTTTTTTCTTGGATTTAAGTTTCTACTTAATTAATTACCAGAACCAGAAAAGATAAGCCATCCCTATTTTCAACATCCTTATTATTTCAGAGGAATAATTCCTTCACTGCTTTATAAATTTATTCTCTCTAATATTATCATAGACCAGATCTTAAATCCATAAAAATAATAAAATAACGATATTATATTCACTTCTCTCTTACAAAATGTTCCTCAAAGATAAAAACCTGATCCATGGATGATTTGGAATTTCGGAAATCATATGGATATTACCCAGTCAATCTTTCTACAAAATTGTTAAATATGTGGACGGGTGTGCAATGCTGGATAAGATCTGGGGTTTTATACACGCATATTTTTCATGTTCTTGACCGGTCAGCTATAGAGAGTTCCTTTCAACCTAATGTTTTTTTACGCACCACACTTGTTGATGCAGAATTTTCACTAACACGAATCAACAAGGGTAGTGCTTATCAGAAACATAAGATTGAATTTAACTATCTACACGAATTTAACCTTTACTGTGACGATGGATGAAAATCCGAAACCGGCCAGAAACATGAAAAGAAAATGTGCCTGCTACCTCGGACACAATCCCAGATTTCTGAAATATTATAAATTATAATTTTATTTACACATACAAGAAGTAACATAATTCTTCTAAATTCCCAGTACCAGGAGTTCAATTTATTTTGTATTTCTCTCCGAAGTTCTTAGACATTGAACATTTCGGCGAGAGAGCATGATGACCAATGTCATTACTGTTCTTCATTACTTACTCTTACTCCTAGTAAGAGGAAGTATTGTAATCGTTTCAAATTTTCGATATCGAGTTTCCACCGTTTTGAGATCCCCTGAGTCAAAAAAAGTGGTTTTTAGTAAATGGTCTGTGTGTGTGTGTGTGTGTATGAATATGAAGAGCATAGCTAGAAAGTTCAAACTTGATATTCCGTTTAGTTATCAACAGTGGATCATCTGTCAAAATTCCTCAACCGGAAGTACCACTTTACTAGTTGTTTTTTTTTAAGTTTTTGCGATTTTCTCAAACCAACGATTTTCTTCGAACTTGACATATCAACTACACATACAACGAGCTACAACTTTTATTTGTAACATTTCTACGGGAAAATTCATTTAAAGGCACTTCTGGGGGAAGGGTGGGGTTAGGTTCTCAACTAAAATGCTATTTCAGTTTATTAGACAATTCTATCATCTAAATAATGTTAATTGGAATTAAATATGTTGTTGAAATTCCGAGGTTGAAAAAGATCGGATTACCGGAAGTGCGTTTACTTAACTATTTTAGAAAATGATTTTTACACTTTTTCGCAATTTTCTCTAAAATAGATCCGGAGATTTTCTTATAACATTCAACATAAACATTCTTATAAAGATCTACAACTTTTATTTAAAACATTTCTCTGAGAAAGTTCTTTCAAGGGCACTTATAGGGGAGGGGTGGGGTTATGTTTTTCTCTATAATGCTATCATAGTTGATTATACAATTCTGTCACCCAAAGAAAATTAATTAGAAATAAATATCAGATGGCCAAAATTACAAGTTTCAAGGAAATTAGTAAACCGGAAGTGCGCTTATACTGAACAGTTGTTCAGTTTTCGACGAATTTCATTAAATTTGGTACACAACTATAAAATTTGTCAATTATAATTTTGAGAACTGGAATAAGAGAAAGTTGTGTGTGTGTTTCACACCAGATTTTTTTCAATATGATAATATATTATACCGTCTTCCGCTTCTTCGTAGGGCTCACATTCATCACATATTTATTTTAGATGAGAAAGATCACTACATACTTTGCTTTTTGTCGCTAGTTATTCCAATTGGAAAGTTTCATCACTTATTTAGTAGTTTAATATCAAGTAAATAGAATGTCAGTTGTAACATGGAAAAATGGTCTAATCTTCTTGTTGTCCTTTATATTCCAAGATCCTGCAATTATTCTTTTTTCGCAGAATTTATCCTTTGATTGGCCCTGATTTCCCCCGTCATTCAGCGCTAATAACAGATCGAGAATTAATTTAATCTAAATGTAATTCCTATTTTTTCAGGCGGGCCCAACGCCCAACTACCAAATTAGGGGAGTCGTAGACTGGGGCGAAAGCACATGCTTTACTATTGTAAACATTTTTTAAACGAATATAAAATTTAGCAGTTATACATGGGACTCGAACCGGTGACCACTCATTTACAAGCCCACTTTCATAACCACTACACCAACACCCGTCGCCCCATTTTTAATTTAATCTATTTTGTTCTTCTTTCATTAAAATATATTTCATGTAGAAAATAAAGTGGAATATGGCTGTGATTATTTTTGTAGTATTAAAGAATTACATTTGCAAAAAAGGATTAATTTAATTAAATGAAAATACAAATTTCTTAAATTTGTTAATTTGATATATTTTAGTAAATTCATCTACCTATTCCCGACATAATATCTCTAAACTAAATTAAATTCCCATGTTTTCTTCAATATTTCTTCACTTAATTTTACACCGACAAAGTATGGTGGTTCAAGCTAGCTATATAACAGGCACAACTCTTTGTTGAACCTGTTATATAGCTAGTTTTTCAACTCCTTCTACTAACTATTCTTCCCCTTCTTTGGATCCCTTTAATTAAATCCGCCCAATATTTTCTTATAAAGGGACTTAACTAAATTCTCCAGGGTTTTGCTAGATTCGTTTTTTTTTTGTTTCTTTTTTTATCTCTGCATATTTTACTTAAGTTTGTTGCTCTAAAACCTATGTATACTTAGATAATATACGAGTAGATATTTAATTTAACAAAAAGGATTGTTCAAATTATCGACCAATTTCTATCATTCTAATTTTTGCAAAAATAATTGAAAAATTAGTTGAAAAAAGAATAAGAAGTTACTTGCATAAATATAACTTAATAAACAATAAGCAATTTGGCTTTAGGAAAGGCACCTCTACTAGAGATTGAATTCTTGAATTACTCTCAAAGCACGTTTACCCGGCATTTGAATATAAACGGAGTGTTATTGGCAAGTTTCTTGATTTTTCAAAGGCGTTTGACACTATCTCTCATGACTTGCTGATTGCTAAATTATCAATATATGGCATACGAGGAGTTGCGTTGCAATTTTTCAACTGTTATATTACTGGTAGGTGTCAGATTGTTGACGTTAATGGCCATAAGTCCAAGACAATGAGTATAGCAAGAAGTGGAGTTCCGCAGAGTTCGATTTTAGGACCTATCCTTTTCGTCCTTTATGTAAATGATTTACCTTGCATCAAAAACGTAGTGGTATTACAATACGCAGATGACACAGCATTGGTCACTTCTGGTGAGAACTCCAAGGAATGCAATAAGCATGCTGAATTAGCGATAAACCGGTTGGCTAAATACCGTGCGGAAAATCATTTAATAATGAACGCGTCAAAAACACAGGAATTAATCTTCTCACTAAAAGAAGAAAAGGTACGCACGGTGCGCTATCTAGGTATAATACTAGATACTAAATTAAATTATGGTGCCTTAATTGAGGAAAAATGTGAGAAATTGAGCAGGCTGTGTTATTTGATGAGACGACTGACTGACGTACTGAGCACTGAAGGACTGAAGACGGCCTACTATGCGCTGTTCCATTCAGTCATGACTTATGGCATAATATTGAGGGGAAGCGCGCCACTAGCGGTGAATGTGTTTAAGTATCAGAAGAAGGTAATAAGAATAATATGCAAGGTTAGAAAGGATACAAGTTGTCGCGAACTATTTCCTCGATTAGGCTTTCTGACACTACCCTGCTGCTATATCCTTAAATGTGCCGTATTTGTACTAGAACATCCAAATAAGTTCCGGCGTAGAGGGGAACTACATAACATTACAACAAGGCAAAACAACTTATTGGAGGTGCGTGCACATCGGACTTCAAAAGTTGGAAAAAAGCCCACTACATATGGCCGCTAAAATCTATAATTGTTTGCCTGAGTCTTTGCTCAGGTGAGCCTATCAAAAAATAAATTTAAAAAGGAATTTAAAAAATATTTACTAAATAAAAATTATTACTCCATAAACGAGTACTTCTGTAAATGATACAAACTTTTCTTTTTTTGACACTCTTCTGTACCTTTGGTGCTGTACGAATTAAGTATCTATCTATCTATTTATCTATTGTAGTGGAATCAATTGTCGTGATTCCTGAGGTATGAAGTTAGATGTCTTGAAGAGGGATTAAATAGTCGGAAGTTAGTTTATAGATTTTAGACTCGAAATACTAAACTCTGATTTTACAAAAATAGATTATATTTTTACAATAATTTGATTGAGCGAGATGGTAACTACAATTAATATGAATTGATAAAAATAAATAAATAATTTTAAGAGTTAAATAACAGATAATTTAAATTATTAAAATTAATAACTAATATGCACAACTATGAAATAATTATAAGTTTAACCTTGTATAGGGACGCGCTCTGAACTCAGGTATAACTGCTGATGTAATGATAATACTGATATACTGATGTTACTGGTGTGCTAATAATGATCGATGAATGATGAATGATCCCCTCCTCCAGTGGGGCGAAGTTTATATTAGTATTAATCACACACTGACAGGTGTGTAAGTAATTCTCACACTAAGACATCTCTCGTATCGTGCGACCTTGGTTAGGCCGGTGACCAGTGATTTAGGTCAGTGGCCAGATTTGGTCGCCCATCAGTGATTTTCAAAGACCGATAGCCTTGAATCGGCCAGGTGGCTTCTGTTCAATTAAAAAGGGTTTTTATCGGTGCTTGTCTTTGATCCCCCTGTATTGAAAAAGGCAGCGGCCGGCTGACGCCACTAGTTATGAATTATTCTTTCTTTTTGTTATATTTTGTGAAGGTAGCGGCTGGCTGGAACCGCTTGACATTGCTATGTCATTACACTATCTATCTAAATGCACAATATAGGTTTAAGTAACAATTTCTAGATATCACTATATTTCATATCACATTTGCAGAATTTACTTATTAGAGTTTTCAAACTTAAGTATAAAAAAAAAAAAAATTTGTTTGAAAAATCGACTCTGATATTTTCTCACTATAATTATTACTGATTGGTAAATGTTCTTCAATCTTAGAATTTTTACAAACCATTTATTTAATATTACAATAAATAAGGGTAGCCGTGGTGTTCATTACAATTCCATGGCTGAATATGACTGAATTTTTAGACCACCTGCTACCATCTCAAGTCCTAAAAGTACAAGTTGTGCAGATTTTTGGTATCAAGATCTTCCTATAAACAATTTTTCTATTAATAAATGTATTTTATTAAAAGTTTTAAATTTATATGAATGAACTCAGCTTTACAAGTTTAAAGTGAAAATCCTTAAAGCCGTTTGAGGAAAATTCTGAAAATTCAATACCTATTCAGTGAAATCACAACTTTGAATTACAGATTTTCAACAAACATAGAATTGTAGTAATACATTGAATGAATCCTTAATAGTATATGTTCCAATAGAACCGTACATTATATTTACTTGTATTTAAAGGAAGGGTTATTATTGCAGTAATTAAAATGATTTTTTTTGGAAAATTGTTTCAAATGTAAATAATAGGCCTACAATATGTACAGTTAGTTTGTGTTGTTTAAGCAAAAGTCAGTGGAGCCTCCCACGATAAAATCGCGAAGAACTGAAAAAAAAAAAAATTAATTCCATAAAAGCTTACTTCCGGTTGACGAATGTTGATCGAAAATCTAGTGTCGATCCCAAGATGGGATCTGATGTAAAAGATGTTACGAAATATCAAGTTTTAGCTGGTGCGATTATTATTATTATTATTATTTTGTTGTTGAGATAATCATCTTATACATTCATAAACATACCTATTTTATATAAGTTATTTTATAAAATACGTAGCCATTTTTGAAATATTTTTTTTTTAGTATTTTTGTGGAAACTCTATTTAAAAATATGAAAGGTTCGCATAGTTCTTCATAAATAATAGGAAGAGAATATGAAAATAAAATTACAAAACAGATTTGTATTCATCGTTATTTTTTGTTTTTCCAAATCTAGATACATTTAATTTATTGTGGAATTTACAGAATGAACAAGTTATAAAAGATTCAGGATAGCAACAACATAGAAATTCCATGATGATTAAATATCCATTTGTAGAGAAGCATCTTCAATTTCTAATACATGTAAACCTTGGTGCCTAACCTCTTTCCCGTCCAACAACCGCTTGTATTCCATTCAGTAAGGGTGAGTTGAATACAAAGCTTCTTTATAAAGATTCTACTTCGTCTCTACAACTTTTCCTTACTTCTAACCCCATCCCGTTTACTTCTCAACCAAGTTTGACAGCAGCTAAAGGACAAGGCAGGAGGGAATGGAGGAATAGAAATGTTTGGTTACAATGTAGTTAAGGAGGTTGGTTTGGTAGTCTAAGGAGGGGGAGGGGGCCGTATTTGAGGATAAGGGCCACCATGACGACACAGTATGAGCAATAGTGGAAGATGAAAAGGAAGAAGATTCCCCACTCTTTCCAACTGACAAACAGCTGTCCTAGGTCAGTCGTGATTTATTACAATGAAACCAACAGGCTCATTGGGGATACTACTTTAGTGTAACAAAGGTAAGATAGAGTGTAGTAGAAAGCAGCTTTTGTTGTTACTTCAGCAAGGGTTTCGCTCGAATTAATTTTAGTTTCAGACAATGGTTTCTTCATTCCTCTATAGTTAAGCAGAAGTTTTGTTTAAGATAGAACAAAGTGGCTTCTGGAGAAGCCCACTAACAAAATCAAGACCTTCCCGGCTGTTTACACGTTAAACAATTAAGTTAAATGATTCACTTTGAAATTATAAAGAATTAATTAAATCACAATAATTTTGAAGAAATATTATATTTTAAAATTTTTTTTTTTAATAAATTCATAGTTGACTACAGATTCAAAACACATGTGACCAAAAGTTATTTATTTACTATTACAATTTATATTTCACTTTGGCATTGGATTCTGAAGCTATTTCTAATTGCTAAAAAAAAGATTTTTACTTTCTCTTATCACCGCAAGAGAATATTTTTTTAGATTGTGTACGTGTGGTGAATGGGTGTGTCCATGAATAAAATAAATTACAAATCTATTTTTCTTTGGGGTGATTGTGAATGAACCTTTATACAGCCAAATAAATTTTTTATTTATTTTTTATTATTATTACACATCTGTTGTTTCTTTACGATTCAACACTCTACGTGTTATCTTCAGAAGGATACTAGAAATATTAAAATGGTTCAAATTTTTTACATTATACTTAATTACCAATCTTTTATTTTTTTATTACATATTTAGATGTATATGTTGTTTATTTTCATTGTTTAAGGCTTCGTTAAAGTTATTGATATTTTAAAAAACTTTTTTGATTTTATTTTAATAGAAAATGCTTACTAATTAAATTATGCAATCAATACTGGAACTCTGTGATAGCACAAGAAAATAGCGTAGAACTGCCAAATACAAATATTATAACAATTAATCAAACTACTCAAACCACAATACAAACTAATTACAAATATTTTTCAGTAACACAAATACACATACTCACAAATAAAATTAAAAAATATTTTCAAAAATTAAACATTAATGAAATTAAAATAACTAATACTATGAATAATAAAATAACACTATACATACCAAGACACAAAGACAAAGAAAAAACGTATAATTTGAAAGAAGTAGTTTATGCAATAGATTGTGAATGCCAAAAAAGATACATTGGAAATACAAAAAACTTTTTGAAAACCATGGTTGAACAACATAAAACATCATTAAATAATAAAACTAACACGGAAGCATCACTGATAAAACATTGTAGACTCAAAAACCATAATTTCAATTTCAATAACGCAATAGTGATAGAGAGAGAAAAAAACACAATAAAAAGAAAAACATTAGAAGCAATAAATATAGCTTTAAATCTGGATGAAATAGTAAACGATAGAAAGGAATGCACACGGGCTAAAATTTATACCAATATCATTACTACTCTCAAACAATATTTAATGAAAAAATAGCATCAATAACCTATAGAATTACAACCTCCACAAATATATATACAAAACTTGCTTATACAATTATAATATTTTTGAAAATGAATAATAAAAATTAAAAGTAATCAAATGTCCGATGTATCTTTTTTGGCATTCACACTCTATTGCATAAACTACTTCTTTCAAATTATACGTTTTTTCTTTGTCTTTGTGTCTTGGTATGTATAGTGTTATTTTATTATTCATAGTATTAGTTATTTTAATTTCATTGATGTTGAATTTTTTGAAAATATTTTTAATTTTATTTGTGAGTATGTGTATTTGTGTTACTGAAAAATATTTGTAATTTGTTTGTATTGTGGTTTGAGTAGTTTGATTAATTGTTATATTATTTGTATTTGGCAGTTCTAAGCTATTATGTTGTGCTATCGCAGAGTTCCATTATTGATTGCATAATTTCATTGGGTAAGCATTTTCTATTAAAATAAAGTCAAAAAAATTTTTTTTAAATATAAATAACTTTAACGAAGCCCCTTAAACAATGAAAATAAACATTATATACATCTAAATATGTAACAAAAAAATAAAAGGTTGGTAATTTCTGGACAAATATTAGTATTAAATAACAATTTTTTAAAAATTATGTACACAGTATTTAAGTATAATGTAAAAAATTTGAATCATTTTAATATTTCTAGTATCCTTCTGAAGATAACACGTAGAGTGTTGAAACGTAAAGGAACAACAGAAGTGTAATAATTATAGAAAATAAAGAAAATATTTATTTGGCTGCATAAAGGTTCATTCACAACCATCCTGAAGAAGAATATATAGAAAAAAATAACAGCCTATAGAAAAACCACTAAAACATTTAAAAAATCTATAATTTGATATTGGAATCCATTGGCACCACCACCGCATCTGACCAATCCGTCAACAAGAATTATGGACTTTTTTTTTCCTCTCTCGTTACAGATAACACTGTCCATCACGGACAGTGAGCTGTAGAGTGGCTCCTAGGAAAAAAAAATCTAAGGGTAGCCCAGCTGGACTCAAACCCGGGTCCTCCGCGTGGGAATCCAGTAGGCTAACCACTTAGCTATTCCCTTCCCTTGGACTTATTATTTTTTTTTTCTTAAAATGACTTCAACAATTTTCTGTAAAAATCCGCATACACTTAAGAAAATATAAGAAAATATTGCACACTTATAGATCAAGTATTTTTTTATTGAAATCTTTTTTTTTTTTTTTTTTCAGTAAATTGATTTTGGCGGGTCTTGAGGACTATGAATTGCAGGTTTACCTCTAAAGTGACATATGGTACAATATAATATGGTATTACCATTTTCATTAAGCAACATACTTTTTCTTTTTAGGCATGACAATATTTGAGGTCATTCGTGCCCGAAGCGTTCTCAGTGCACTTCTGGCCTCCGTCCAATATTCTCTCGTTGCAGATAACATTATCAATGGACAATAAGCTTTAATGGTACCTAGGAAGTTTCAATTTTCACGAAAATGGTACCGTTTAGTTTCTTTCAAATACGAATACTATCTATACACATGAAAGCCCTTCCACTTTTATTTCCAGCATTTATCTAAAAAACATTGATTTTTGGGGGGGAATTCTGAGAGCTGTAGCACTAAATACTAATCTAAATTATCCAATCAATAAAATTTAATTGTTCTACCATCAATATCTTATTAAAAAACATTGCTAGAATTATAGTTTTAAAGAAACTTTGCACAATAGGCTTCGGAAAGTTTGAATATTGTCTCAGAAATGGGTCTACCAGAATTTCCGGATTTTCTCCAACGGAATGCTAAATATACAGATAGATATAAAACTATAATTTTTATTTCATATATTTTTCTATAAAAATTGCTTTTTTGGCTTCTTTGATGTGAAATTTCAGGTGTTACTCTGCTTTGATTTTTGCGATCCTGCAGAGAAACCAGCATTTGCCCCGGTCACCATTACCTTTTTTATTTTTTTGATTTAAGGCGCTTCAACATCTATGCTCATTGGTGCCCACAGCCTTTTCAATGCACTGCCGGCCGCCGGAAAGTTTTTCTCGTTACAGACAACACTGTTCATCACCGAAGAGTGAGAAGTAGAGGCTCCTAGGAAGAAAATATCTAAGGGTAGCTCAACTGGACTCAAACCTGGGTCCTCCACGTCGGAGTGCAGTACTATTCCCTTCCTTCCATTACATTTTTGTGCATTGTATAAAAATTTGAAATTTGACGCAAAAGTTTTCGATTTTATAATTATATTAACTGGAATAAGAGAAATTATTTTTAAGTGTTTCTTTCTAGGTTTATTTATTTTGTTTAATCGCGTCAATATCTGAGATTATTTGCTCCCGGATTATTAGTTTTCTAGATCGGCTTCCTGACACTACACTGTCCATTACCGGACAGTGAGCAGTATTGGAAATCTAAGAGGAGTTCTGCCTGGACTTGAATCCAAGACCTCCGCGTCCGAGTCTAGAGGGTTCAACACTGAGCTAATCTCGTTTCTAAGTAATATTATAAATATTACTAAAATTTCAAATTTGTCGAAAATGGGTTATTCGGAAGAATGATTTTATTTTTAATAAGTTTCTGAGTGCTTCTGGATTTTCTAAAATATTATTCAAACGATTGTCTTAAACATGGAATGTTTAACTGTTCGTACAATGGATATTTTGGGGGCTTTGGTCACAAGAGAAAATATTTTGGTTGAATAATGTAAGACTTACTGAAAACACTGTACATATTAAGTGAAAATTACAAACACTGCAAGGACTTTACACATAAAATATTTCAGACTGAGAGTAAGGCAGCATGAGAAGAGAGTGACAAAATGACTGATAGAGTGAAAGTTCGTTGTATGTTGACGGTTGATGGTGATTTAATTAAAGTGATCCTCTTTTAGAATTTCAGGCTCTTATGTACAGGCAGCTGAACTAACACTCTCTCTTGAACTTCTCTTTCCAGTTGCTCTTTGTTTGACTCCTTCTCCAAGCTTGAGAGAAAGATTGCAGGTGGAGAGTCACTGAATAAATACATTTATTTTAGTTTAACTTATTATGTTTTATTTCACTTAATTTTTTTCTGAAAAATTATTTTCAAAAACCAGTTATTCAAAACCAGTTTGCAATTGATAGAGGTGTTTCATGCTAACTACAAATAGTCTGTTCTATACATGTAACATTAAATCCAAGTTAACATTCATTAAGTTCCAAACTTGAAGAAATTTGTATCAATTATAATTGTAAAAATTGCATTCAAACCTAACAGGGGAGGGATTAGCTCAGTAGTAGCATGCTGGACCCTCACGTGGAGGTTGCGGGTTCCTCCGTGCTACCCTTAGATTTTTTCTTCATAGGTACTTCTACAGCTCACTGTTCAGTGATGAACAGTGCGTATACGAGGTATGGCGGCAGAGCGGGCGGGAAGTATATGAGTAGAAAGGGGACACAATTAAAGATCTTCAAACTGGCATCGTTATGTCGCCTGTCGGTGGTGGGTACAATGAAGTATACCATAGATGTTGACGCGCTTTAAATTAAAAAAGAAAGAAATATCACTAAAAGAAAGTTGTGTGAGTGTTTCACATCATATTTATAAAACCAAAAAATTCTCCAAATGGCCCAAGTATACAGCGTGTCCAAAGGTATGTGGAGAACGACTTTTTCTTGGAAACTAAGATAGCTAGAAAAAAACTAAAAAATACGTGTCCCCGTAGTTTTTAGTTAGAAATCCAAATTTAATTTGCAAATTTGTTTTGGTGCTTCGAGAAGCGAGATACAGGTACCAACTTCATTTTTTTCAAATGGGGAGGTGTGGTTTTTATTTAAGAATAGATTAAAGAAAAATTCTTCACGGTTTTTTTCTTTGATTGATATTTTACAAGTTATGAATGAAAACATGATTCCTATAAGAAATTTCAAAATGATATTATAACGGTTTTTTTGATTGTATAAGAAGAAAAGTACTATTTTATTATAAATTTTACTCCTCATTAATTACAGATCTTGCTCGAACTGGCCCCCCCATTAGAGATGCATACACATGCTTTTTCCTGCCAATTGTACCTTACACCAAAGAAATACATCTCTAATGGTGGAGGCCAGTTCGAGCAAGATCTGTAATTAATGAGGAGTAAAATTTATAATAAAATAGTACTTTTCTCTTATTCAATCAAAAAACCGTTATAATATCATTTTGAAATTTCTTATAGGAATCATGTTTTCATTCATAACTGTAAAATATCGCGCTCAAAGAAAAACCGTTCAAGTAAATTTTTCTTACAAAAAATAGAAAAATCTATTTCTTAAATAAAAACCACACCTCCTTATTTGAAAAAATAAAGTTGGTGCCTGTATCTCGCTTCTGGAAGCACCAAAACAAATTTGAAAATTAAATTTGGTTTTCGAACAAAAAAACAATGGGGGACACGTATTTTTTAATTTTTTTTCTAGCTATCTTAGTTTCGATAAAAAGTCGTTATCCATATACCTTGGGACACCCTGTATAAAAAATTTTGTAGAATGAAATTTTAATTGGTGATGAATAATAAAACTGTATGGATTGATTTACATATGCATATATACAAATTAGTTTTCCTATTGCATATGAAAATGTTTTAGGAACAAGCAAAATGAGCATTATTTTACTAGGATAATAAAATGCACTTGTCCACACCAACGGCATATTTCAGGACATAAAATCTCAGCATTAATTTTTTATATAAGTAATTAAAATTTCATATTAAATAGCTATTTAGCTCTTTGTATATATATATAATATATCTAGATATAAAACCGTCTGTTTCTCATTACTTTCCAACTAAAGCAGAGGTAAAGTACAGAAGTTTAATTGTACCTAAGCCTGTTGTTTACAGTTGGGGGTTTAATACAAAAAGTGTTAAAAAGCATTAACTGTTTTTAACTGTTATATACGAATCACCTCGGGCTTTTGCCAGCCTAATTGAAGATTAAAATAGAACAAAGATTTCAACCCCAGTCTGGGTTAATCCGAGTGTCAGCTAGAGAGGTACACTTCATTGTACCCACCACCGACAGGCGACATAACGATGCCAGTTTGAAGATCTTTAATTGTGTCCCCCTTTCTACTCATATACTTTCCGCCCGCTCTGCCGCCATACCTCGTATACGAAGCATGGCTTCTAAAACCCCGTGGTTAAATCGCCTTTGAAACAAGCTCCTTTCCCCGCCAACCTTTATACAATTCTACAGTCCTCTAATTTACAACTGTCTCGTAATAAAGGCGTTTAAAAGGCTCATGTATATTGTAACCCTTTGTTACTTTAATTTTGCACGTATAATATAAAAGTCCATTCCTTCTCATTCTGATTCTCTTTATTTCTCTCTCTCTTATAGATAATATGTCCTTGGCCTTTGAACTATTCTTGAATTTATTTCTTATTTTTTATCATTTACTTTATACTTTTGACTTATTCATGATTTATAAAATTCATTTTTTTTTTTTGTATTTTTCTTTCGTTATTATTTACTTCTTTATTCTTTCTTATTTCCATATTTACTTTCTTGAGTTGCTACTAACTAGCAATTTAAATCAATTCAATCTTCAAACACAACATTCTTCATGTAAATGAACCAAATACAAATCTAAACATACAAATAAAAACATACAGTTTTTTTTTCATTTACTAATTAAAGTTATGCATTTTTTATAAATAAATAAAAACGATAACTTTTGTAGCTGCAGTTGTGAAGAATATTAGTGGAATTGGTGTACGATTTCCATCTTCAATGGTGCATCAATCTGAATAAATTATAGTAAAATATGTTTATATTCTGCCTCCATCCATGGTTACAACATGGCAGCTGACAGTTAAGTCCTCCCGGAAATATATATGCATTTCTTTATTGGAAAATATTTTTTTATCAAGATAATTTATGAAATGAATAATTTGTTTAGTTTCAACGGCTGCTTCATGTTTTTACCAGTTAAATCTGTAGGCTGGGGATGATCGTTAAAATTACAGAACAAATAGATAATGTAGTGGAATCGTTTATTGGATGATCTGATCCCACCGTGATACTACAAGATGTGGAGGAATCGTTTAATGTGATTCCTGAGGTACGTAGTAGATGTTTTGAAGAGGGCGGAAGTTAGTTTAGAGATTTTTGGAAGTTAGTGCTCGAAGTATTAACACGGAAATTATAAAAATAGACTGTATTTGAACAATAGTTTAAACGTAATAAATGGTAACTATTAACAAGAGATACTTAGAAATAAATAGAAGATAAATAACTAATAAATTAGAATGATTAAGATAAATGAACTAAGATGCACAACTAAAGAGATAAGTATGAAATAAAAACTGTATAGGGACGCGTAAACTGTTGCTCGTATATGAAGACGTACCGAAGTATAATCGTATAATCATCCCCTCTTCCAATCGGGCGAAGTTTATATATTACTGTTGGCCACACTCACACCAAGACATCTGTCCTAGTGTGCGACCTTGGTTAGTTTGGTGACCACCGATTTAGGTCAGTGGCCAGCCTTAGCGGTGCTTGCTTTGATGACAGGGTGTTTACCCTTGGTTTGTTTGTTTGCCCGCGGCCTTGTCTTGAAGTCAGGCAGCTGGCTAGGCCACTAGTTGTAAATTATTCTTTCTTTGTTATTATTGAGAAGGTTTGACATTGCTATGACTTTGCCATATCATTACAATAAAGTGACTTAAACTAAGATTATGTCAAATGTAGGAACGAATCTCGCAAATCTAAGACGCTAGGACAATGTGGAAAATGATCATCTCCCTGGAATATATCCTATACAATATCTGAAGATTCACTTCATCAAGACCGAGCTGGGTGGGAAAAGGAACTGCTTTTTGTTAGCCAAATTTTCTATTGTTCAAAATTATTAGACAAAACTACTAAAAATTGATGGAGATATTAGGCAACTGCGACTTCTCTGTTTTTGTTTTTTTTTAATACAAGTACATAAATAATAGGTAACAAATTAATAAGCTAATAGATATAAACAATCACGTGATAGTCATGAATGGTAGTTATCCATTCATGCCATTACTTACCCAAGAGGTTGCGGAATCAACGAGTTCCAATAGCCTTCTTGCAAGATTGCCTGGAGGTGAAGATGAGGAGACTGTTTGAGGAATTGGTTGTCACAGGACTTTGCCAAATCTTGAATAAAAGTAATCTTCAGATTGTGGATTGTTCGGTTGGAGGCGTAATAAAAAGCAGACAGTGTGTCGGAGGATTATGGACTGCAGCATGTGTGTGTTCTGCTAAGGTTGATATGTTTTATGCCATAGAGTTCTAGTCCATAGATCCAGATGGTTGCAAGAGTGAAGTATTTATTGAGTGAGTTTTTTCTTCTGTAAAGTAGACTGGCAAGATGCCTGAGTCATTTATTGCGGGTGTTCGTTAAGTCTAATGAGTGGGTTAACTTTAGTCGCTTATCAGGTACAAACAAGATATCAAAAATGATTTACGTGTAGATGGAATATTGAAAAGGTAGACAGGGTAGAATTTTATTTTGTTGTGGTAGGTTCCGCAGAGCTGGAAAGCATCAGAGATATTTTCCCCGATATAATGTTTCCTTTTATAGTCATCGACCAGTTTCGGGCGTTGACCCATCATCAGGAAGCTTTTTGTCAAACAGTGTGATAAGATAGATCTGTACAGAGCAAATTTAGTTGATACACCCGAAACCGGTGGATGACCACAAAAAGAAGCAGGCTATCATGGAAAATATCTCTGATGATAAAACTTTATTGTTTAATTGAACACAATGTATTGGGTTTTGTTAGAATAGATTTTTTTTCTGTATTTTGTTAGCCAGGACTCAAGTGATAGGAGATGGATGGGCTTGTGAAGAATGTTGAGTAATTAGGGCCTCATTATGAGAGTAAATGATTACCATGTTGTCAGCATATGTATGAATGGTTGCATCAGTAGTGTACTTAGCATAAACAAAGTAGTATCAAGATGCTGCACACCATGATATGTCGGCTAGGAGTAGTTAAGTTAGGGAAATGGAAGATTCGTAGTTAGTTCGTAGTCTGCCACCTTGCGAGATTTTATTATTGATTTTGAACGGTGTAATTTATTTATTTTTGAAAATAACAATATGCACTGATATGACATGGCAAACCATAGTTCTAGCAGAAATAGTTTCAAGGGGTTGTAGATTATGCACTTTTTAAGAGAAATAAAGTGATGCTGGAGATACCTCCGGTTCAGAACACTTACATCAATAATACAAGTAACACCCAGGTTTAGAAAAAAGAAATCAATATATAACTACTTGAATTTATTTTACCATCGGACCTCTTCTAGAATATAACCTAACCTGCAGAAGATATTTTGTACAAATTAACAGGGAAGGGGTCCACATAGATTCACTAGTTTAAAGTTAATCTGGCTTTACATCCATTTATCTTACAAACCTATGTATAATGCAATAAGTCAAAATTCTGAAATAATCTCAGTGATTTTTTTCATAATGAATTTCAGGGATTTTGGGAAATATTTAACAAAATTACGCTAACTTTTCTCTCCTGAAGACCTTAATTTGATGAGCTTAATTGTTTAAAAGAAATTTCAAGAATACACTTAAATAATTATTATTTAAATTATGTTTTAATCGTAATAGTTTAACTGAAATGTATTTGCTGATCCGTTACATATTGGGATTTTTCTTTGAATTTGCAATAATAATGAGTATTTATTATCATGAAATACGTTATGACATTCTATATTATGAAATATGACATTCATTATGAAATTATTAAAACTTCTGACTTACATTCATTATAACGTAAATGCAGCACATAATTTCTAGGCAAGCTTGGGTCTTCTCTCCTAAGGGTATTGAAAAGGTTCCATGATCACAACTCCTAGTTGTATCTTGAAGTTTAGCTTACCATTTATTATCAGCTGTTAATTCATAATTAAAATATTCATAATAAATAATATTATTTTTTAAACCATATAATTAATTAATTGACTAATTCCTCAATATAAACACAATTTTATTTTCAAGTCCAAAAGTTCAGGATTTGAGTCCAGCGCTGCCTCTTAGATTTTTTTCTTTCTAGAAGCCTCTACAGCTATCTGTTGGTGATGGACAGTGTTGTCTCTAGCAAAAGAACCAATTGGAGAATCTAAATTTAATTAATGACCTTTTTGAAGAATGATAACCTCCCAACTTCCCTCTAAACTTCTTGAAATAAACTTTGTAGGGAAAAAAGTTACAAAACAAAAGTGATAGGTCTCTGTATTCATAGTTAGTATCACAAATTAAAAGAAATACGTGGGTGTTTTTATTGTGAAAAACGAAGAAAAATGAAAAAAAAAAAAAAACAGTTCAGTAAAAACTCACTTCCGGTCAACCAATTTTCTTTAAACTTGGAATTTTGGCAATATATTAAATTCTAATTAATATTATTTAGGTGATAGAAAAACAACCAATCCTGGTATAACAACAATTTTATTGAAGAACTAATTGCTTCTCCAGTCCTTTTGCCTCACAACTAGGCTTGAAAACGTACACTGACTCGCCGGGAAGCCCTGGGAATTACAACCGACTGTCTGAATGCAAACAATCCCTTCCAGAGCTGTCCATGAGGTTGCTTGTTGGATGATGCTTTCACATAGCTCGGAGGACCACTACAATTAGGCAGATTATAGAACCTGAGAATCTGTTGGCAAACGAATAAATATAGTATAATTGTGCTAGAGGAAGAACTGACAAACTCTCAAATTGAGCTTGAGAAGATATATAATCAAACAAAATACAAAAGGTACTTGAAGTATTGGTTATTGAGGCCGAATAAGAAATGTTAAAGAGAATATACTCGCCTATAAATGTTACCCTCACACTTCCGGCAATCGGAACTTGTTCACTGAGGTGCAGAGAGTACGTCCAACCGGAGCGTATGATTTAAGCAGGTAGTCAAGAGACACCTATCTTGAAGCACAGTTACACAGTTAATAGTACATATGAACATTAAACTGATGCTGAAGGCACTAATAGAAAAACGATAGATTACCTTTCAGGGCGATTTCCAATATCGCACAAATGGCATCTGCCAGCTTACAATAACTAAAAGGTAAATAGCGAGTAACAGATATAAGGATGGGAAGGAAGGAGAATTATCTGTACTCACATATGGTTGTATGAAGTTAGTATAAAAGCCACTTGCATCTGCCAAGATTGACGCTGCCAGAATTCGAATAAAGTTGAGATCACCACAGCTGTAAGGACCCTTAATGGGCTTTAAATCATGAATTAAATTATCAACAAACTGATTGAAGTATCACGAACATGAGGCTGTAAGTATATGAAGCACAAGAAATGATTACGTTACTGCGAGTAGAAAATATAAGGCTTGAATGTGAAGTAAGAAAATCACTTAAATAATCTTGTTACACAACTTCAAAATTAACATGAAAAAATTAACTTCAAGATAAGAAACTCAAAGGAGTAATAACTAATGGCGTCTCGGTCAAAGATAGCGTCGGTCTCTCTCGTCTCTCGTGTATCTCGATATTATGTATGAGAGCGCTCAATGTGGCGAGATCTTACTTGCCTAACTGCGGGGCCATCTATGGATTAAACTATTAAACCAACAGTTACGTATTTCGTTGTATTTCAAAAACACAGTTTAAAACCCAGAAATTCGTAACAACACCCCGAAAACCGCCTTAAATGAACCCAAGAAAAATGTTACAATTATAAATTCTAGCTCTTAATAAAATATATAAATGATATTCACTGTTTATTGAGCCCCATTCTTTTTTCACTTTTCGTGGACGATCTTCCGGCTCTGTTGGAGGGTGGTGTTCTTATCGGGGGTACCAAGATAAAAACCCTTCTTTACGCAGATGACATTGTTCTCCTTTCGGACAACCCCATTTCCTTGCAGAGAAATATTAATATTCTGGAAACTTATTGTGTCCAATGGAACCTCTCTGTTAATTTAGAAAAATCCAAAATAATGATATTTCGAAAAGGAGGTAGATTAGCGGCTTCAGAAAAGTGGTTCTACAAAAATTCCCGGATAGAGGTAGTGAACCGCTATAAGTATTTGGGTATCATTTTAACTCCGCGTATGTCCCTGGTCCCCCACCTTGAAAATAAAGTGTCGATAGCTAAGCTCGGTTTAAACCGGGTTTGGGCTAACTTTATTCTTAATAAGAACGTTCCTCTCGACGCCAAATATAGGATTTTCAAGAGTGTGTCACGAGCAGTTCTTTCATATGGTGCCCAATCTTGGGGATTTCAGCGTTATGACATCCTTGAAAAATTCCAAAGATTTTTCTTAAAAAAATTATTCTCTCTTCCCTCTCCAACGCCTAATTATGTGCTATCGATTGAGTGTGCTCTTGAACCGTTGGAGACCTTCACCCTTGCTCTGCACTTCAAATACTGCCTCAGAACTCTAGCTCTTGACAATCATCGCCTCCCGAAAATTGTCGCAACTGAAATCATTCAGAAGAAATTGTTTTGGTTTAAACACTGGCTTGCACTCTTAATGATCGTGATAAATGGAGTGATCAACTTTCGAACCTACTTAATAAAATTAGATCAGTTCGCATCGAAGAGTCATTCTGTCGTGCAGGGAATTCTGAGCGCTTTTTTTTGTATAAAACTTTAATCACTGACCATAAGTCATTTGTAACATCGTCCCTATTCAATAACCTCAGACTCTCAGAGATATGCTGGTTGCTGAAACTAAGAGCAGAACTGTTATACCTAAATTATTCCCCTTGGTTGGAGAAAGATTCCGAACGAGAAATGTGTCCTCTCTGTAACTGCCAAGCACGGGAGGATTTGTTTCACTTCTTGGCAGAATGTCCTGCTTTATTGGATGTGCGGCTCCTCCATCTCGGCAAATGTTCACTTTCTGGAGGAGAAATTATTGTTTACCTATCCGGACAACGGCCTTGTCATCCTTTAATTGCTTATGCCCGCCACGCTTGGAGAGTTAGGCACATCAGGTTCTCTGACCCTTTAGGTTAGCTTTTCAGTTTTTTGTTGTAATCTATAAAACGATGTTTGATTTATTTAACCATTAGTTGTGTTGATACTTTTTTATTTATTTTTTTTATTTTTTACTTTGATATCTTATCCCAGTTCTGTTTCAGTTCTAGTGTAATTCTTGATGTTTTCATAATTTTTCTTTTTTGTATTATTTTTTGTTTTTTCGTAATTGGTTGTAAACTCTAGCAGACGGCTCTTTGCCATGCTTTTGTACTAATGTATTTTAGCATCTACTGTATTATTCTTTTAAAAAAAATAAAGTACTTATAATAATATTCAGAAGTTTAAAGAAAATCGTTGGAGCTATTTTTGAGAAAAATGCAAAAAAAAAAAACGTGAAAAACTATTCATTAAAGTGGTATTTCCGGTTGAAGAATTTTGACGGTCAACTTACTGTCAGATCCCATGATGATGATGATGATACCTAAACAGAATATCAAGTGCGAACTTTCTGCGATTTTTTATTTTTGAGCCATACTGTTTACTATTCATATACACACACACATACACAAACTCAGACCATTTCCCAAAAACCACTTTTTTTAGACTCAGAGTACCTCAAAACGGTGAAAATTCGATGTCGAAAATTTGACACGATTACAATAGGTAGGTAGTTCCTCTTACTAGGATAAGAGAAAGTATAAAGAATAATATAATATAATAATACTACTGATAAAGATAAATAATATATTTCCCAGGAGACTATAATTCCTTCAATTCTTTTTATTATCCTTTCTATTAATATTCTTTACCCATTTATTATAAACATTGGAAAATAATTCAAATTACTATAGAATAATTCAAATTTTCATAAAAAATAAAGTTATTTTAAATATATATATATGTTTATTGGGAATGGGGCGATTTAGATGAGATTGTTTTTAAAATGATTAAAATTTGTTGGTAATATTTAATCACTATTCTGAGGTTTTTCATATCCACAACAGAGACTTTTTGCCACTTACTTGCCTAGCCAGATCATATCTCTTTTAAAGCGGGCCTTATATCACATTTAGCAGACGTCGCTATTTTTTACCCGATGAAATGCCTGAAACAAGCCGCGTTGAGTTGGGTGTAAATCAACAAGAGAAGTAGTTTGGTGGGAGGTTGAATACTACTGTAGGGGGTAGTTTTGAAGGAGTGTGACTGAATAAGAGGGTGTCGACTCTGTGAGCATGAACAGAGTTTGTGGTTGTGCAATGAAGCTAGCAAGCAACCTTCCACTCATGCCCAACCATTCTTCACTTCGTCCAACCATCTCTACAACTACCACCCACAATGGTACCCGTCACGAGTACACCGCAATACCCCCCTCGACCTAGTCCTATTTTATTCATGTCCTAGCTTTGCGCTCGCACACACACACACACACACACACTATTCACACAACACACAAAACAACACCATCCTATGCCCCTTATGTAAAAGGATGTTTACATAATTTAGGGTTAGGGGGCGTACTCTTTTGGCCGTTCTACATTCTGAAGGTATGAAACGTTTATATTTTACACTCCTTTAGCTGGTATAAACAGCCAGACGTGTCTTCACTATGAGGAGAAAATCGCGTACTCAAAAAACAAATAAAAAAAAAAAAAAAATTTACAAAGAATAACGGAGTATAAAATTTATGGTGCATATTATATGAGTCGAATATCTTCAGTGACTGTGTTCTAGAAGAAAAAATTTTTTTCTTTAAATATTACATTCATTTTCTAGATAAATCTACTCTTCGTGAAAATATATAAAACTGAGCAGCTCATCTACTTTCCAAATATAGTGAAAGTGAAGTTCATTATATGTACATTTATTTCTTTTTTTTTTTTTTGATTCTGCATAATAGAAATTTATATTATTAAGTAAGTACCTTTGTTTCAACTTTTGTTTGCATAAAATTATAGTTTTTCGACGAATATATCTAATGCTCCACACTATGTCTCTATTAAAATTATCCATAATGATTTGAAGCTAATATTTATTAAAATCTTAATTTCGATTTGCTACAAACAATTCTATTCTTTCATCTCTGGTCATCCTAATCCTCAAATTCATCAGCTCTCATCCTTCTCTCTTCCTGATAACCCCACTCACTCGACGATTTAAGCGGCGTAGGCCGCGCGATTTCCTTGGCGATGGAGCTCAGTCAATAAATGATTTATTTGTAGAGCCACCACTATGTGTTATCTCCACTTACGTCTACATTTGTCATAGTATTATACTTTTTACAGAAGCTTTGCTCTTGCAATTGTAAATTTCAAATAAATAATAATAATAATAATAGAAATTATACTTTTCACTGCTGTTGGGTATTACATCGAATAACGTTTTCTATATGATTTATTAATTTTCCAAAAGAAGGAGATAGAATTATAAACAGTTTGCCCGTATTTGTGGTTTATTTATTTATTTATTTTTTTTGAAGGGGGGGCCAATGCACTGCGACCCTTTTCGATCTGCTATGCTTTCGATGTGCTATGCCCCCTGGGTGCCGCAGGCTGTTACCCACAGCACCCGAACAGATGTCCTTCTCTGAACATTCGTTTTACAAAACCTCCATCAGGTTGAGATCCCTGAGGCTCTAGAGGGGGTATATCCCTCTCCTCCACCTGGTAGCTACCCAGGTTCTTGAATCTTCTCTGAGTGGCAGCCTCGCAGTCTGTTAGGAGATATAATGGAGTTTCCTTCAGCTCCTCACAGAATCTGCATGAGCTGTCACTTTCCAAACCCAGCTTCACCGTGTCCTCTAAGTCGGCAATGCCCCGTGAGGAAACCCGTAAGTACGCGGAGCTTGTTCTTGCTCAATCCAATGCAGGCCTCCGACCTCCGTTGGTTATAATTTCCCAAGCAGATTTTGGCCTGCCACAAACCAGGGAGGGAGTACCAGAGTTGAGATCTTCTCGTCTCCTCCTCCTTCCTAAGTTCCTCCAACAGAAACTGGTCGCTGACCCCACAAAAAGGTTCCGGCCCTAGGAGTGGGGTCGTGGCTTCTATCTTGGCCAGGGCGTCGGCCATCTCATTCCCTTCAATGCCAACATGCCCCGGCACCCACCAAAGGGTAACCTTTCTGGTTTATAAAACCATTGAATGTACAAAAAAAAAAAGTGTATGACATTTTTTGATTAAAATGACATTAATTGTTAAAATGTTAGTTCAATTTTGAACTAACGCTCAATATTGAATATAAAATCTTTTCAATCAATAATTTTCTGTCAAATTACAAATGCTTTAACAGTGTCTCGAGCTTTACCCACCATATATGTAATCGAATTGGCAAAATCACTAGCGAAAATTCTGCAACTTTCTTCCTTTGTATTCAAATACCTCTACCCAAAGTTTCCACAACTAATAAGATAACTTATCATGTTGGCTGCACACTTGTGGTTCCCGCGATAACCTTTGTGTTTGATGAAAAATTCCACCTAGAATGATTAGCTGATCTAGTCCAGATGATTGTAATGTTTTGGTGTGATGTGTATTTGTAGTAGCACGAGCGGTTTTGTAGAAAAAGGGCTTGTAAGTATGTTGGAGATAGAAGTAATAAGAATAATTAAGAAATCGCCACTGTTAACAATAAATATATTCTGTTAAAATAATAATAACAAGTTTATTGATATTATAAACTTATTTAATATATTGTGAAACTGGCACTAATGCTAGGAGAGCGATTCCTGAAGTGTTCTGTTCTGGCTTTGGAAGCAGAATACCGACTTAGTTATTTGAAAGCCGAAGTGCAGACTATATTGTTTGAAATTCTCTCTAGCGGGGGGAATTTTCTTTTACAAAAGAATTACTTTAACGGGTTTTTGTGCCTTTGTTTTCCTATTTGCCATGATCCCAATTTACAGTACCTGACACTAAAATACACTCTTTTTGAAGTTAAATTCACAGCACTAAGATAATATTAAACAAAATACAATTTTGGATACTATAAAATATTCTAAACTCTAAACTATTATTTTTCTATTTCGTTCTTCCACTACATGATCATCACTTGTTTTTTGGATTGTAAATTGCATGAAAGTCAACAAAAATAAATAAATTCCCATTAATTTTTAAGAAAAGTTACTTTTGGTTAGTCTTCTTCCACTGATTTATAAATAATTTGATGCTTTGCAGGATGGATAATGGATTATTTTTAATGCGGACCCAGCCCAAACTTAATTTTTTGAATTAAACAGAACCAATGAAAGCTTCTGATTTTATCAGGGTGCTCTTACTTAAATCTATACACATCAATGCTCTTGTCATAGAAGCAAATGAATTCTCTTGGCAGATTAGAGCATATTATTTATTTTTTATTTATTATATTTTTTATCAACAAACGGCGCCAGCCTTATGGTTGAAGTCATTACATGTGTTACATACAGTGATACATAAATATAATAATAGTAAAATAATACATGCTCATTTAACAGTAAATCTTCAAGTAATGCAAAAATGTTTTTTTGAAAAGTCCAGATGCCATTTGGAAACCCACATCACTAGGAATATACACATTCCATGACCTGCATACTCTACAAATGACGTCAGCGTTGAACAGCGCAGTAGTCTTAACGGCAGGGACCACGAAATGCGAAGTATTGCGCAAGCGGCGAGGTGGTACATGGAAAGGAATGGCAGCAACTAGCTCCATGCAATCAATTTCGCCATTCAAGAGCTTCTTTAAGAATAAAAGACCAGCATTACGTCTTCTAGACTCTAAAGAGCAGAAATGAGTAGCTCCGCTGGGTAGCTTTTGTTAAAAGTCCTGATGAAACGGTTTTGTATAGCTTCCAGTCTAACTATATCCTTCTTAGTGTAAGGACACCAAATCAATGACGCGTACTCAAGAAGGCTTCTAACGTATGCATTGTACACAGTTAGCACCGCTTTGGGATCTCTAAGATCACGAGTGTGCCTTATTACAAAACCCAGTGCTCTCGATGCTTTCCTACAAACATATTCAAACTGTTTCGTGAAAGAGAGGTCATGACTCAGAGTAACTCCTAAATCCTTCACGTTACGAGTCCTCTCCAATGGTTTGCCATCAATGAGGTACTGATATGATATAAAAGTCTTTTTGCGGTAAAAAAAAATGACTTGGCATTTGTTAACATTTAGCTCCATGCAGCACCAGTCAGAAACAATGCGGAGGGTATCTTGAATTATAATGCAGTCCGACTGGGAAGCAACTTTATGGAAGAACTTCAAGTCATCCGCAAATGCAAGTACCTCAACATCCGAGATCCTTAGTAGTAGGTCATTAATAAAAATTAGGAATAGCCACGGTCCAAGGTGTGATCCTTGAGGTACACCAGATACAACATCGAACCAACGTGATACCTCCGAATGCCACCTCACCTGGCAAAACGATTATTTTAGCATAACGATTACATTTTAAAGAGAATAATATCTGCAAGTTAAGAACGCTAGGATATAAACTGAAAAACTCCTATCCTCATATAAGAATAATAGGAACTATTCAAATACACACTTAAGTCCAAAATTAGATACTTCTTACTTTACATGCTTCTGTTCAATTTGAGTATAAACTCCATTCAATTAATTAGATAGATAGATAAATACTTTATTTTAAGAAGGATTGCATACAAAAAATAAATTTATAAGTATTATACAGCAATGGAATAGATCCGTCTGCTGGAGGTCGGTAAATACAAAATGCTTCATCAATGGTATTGTAATAAAGAAAACAATGAAAATTATAATTTAGAAAAAAAATAGAAATAAACTTAAATATTATTTATTGAAATGAAAATATGAACAAAAAGAGAACTTGATAAATAGATAATTACAGATGTTGAAAAATGAATGAATTTTACAAAAATCAAATTATAAATATACAAATAAGTGCAGAAAGCGTCAATTGCTGGAGTGGAAGGTGAATTCTTGGTTAAATTGTTGGCTATAAAACCAGGCATGACGTGCATATTTAGTAAATTGTATATCAGAGCCATTCAAAAGAAGAAATAAGGTGAGAATTTGTTAGAGTGAGTTGACCAAAATATAGCAGGCGAAGTTCTGACAGAAATGAACATTCTGCCATAAAATGAACCACGTCCTCCTTAGCACGAGAGTTACACAAGGAACCAGAGCTCAATCTCTCTCTCAATGAAAGGAACACAATTTAGATTCAATAACTCTTCCCTAATTTTAAATAGCCAACGCAACTATTTCAACTTTAGTCATTCAATTAATTATATAAACAAAATACGGGCTGATTATTATTTTACTGTGATATTCAATGCTCCAAATCATATAAATGCAGGGCATTGTAATGTAATGGTGTGATGTTTGTAGTAGTTGGTTGTGTAGCAGGAGCGGTGTTGTAGAAAAGGGCTTGTAAGTATGTAAGTTTAATAGAGAATGAAGTATTAGTAATAATTAAGAAGTCAACACTGTTAACAATAAATATATTCTTTTAAAATAATAACTACAACTTATTTGATATTATAAACTTATTTATATATTGTGAAACTGGCACTGATAGTAAGAGAGCGATTCCTGAAATGTTCTGGCTTTGGAAGCAGAATACTGACTTCTGTATTGTTTGAAAGCAGAAGTGAGACTATCGAAGGAATGCCTCTCTTTGTAGCGGGGGAATTTTCTTGTACAAAACAATTAACCTAACGAGATTTTGTGCCTTTGTTTTTCTATTTGCCATGACCCGAATTTACAGTACCTGACACTAAAATACACTCTTTTTGAAGTTAAATTCACAGCACTAAGATAATTATAAAAAAATTAAAAAGATACTATTTTGGATACTATAAAATATTCGAAACTCTAAACTAATATTTTTCTATTTCGTTCTTCCTGTACAGCATCTATAGATCCTAGAAGACCAATTAAATCATTTTTACGATATTCTGTAGCCTCAAATCAGGGGCTCAAAAGGGTTTTTTTTTTTCACTTTCAAAATAGGAATTTTTCCTAGTAAATGTGAATAAATAAAGCATTTTTAGCATTGTCTTTTGAAAATATATTTCTGTTATATTCCTCTAACTGAAAGAAACGGTTGTTTTAACAAAATAGAAACATCAATTTGTAAATTAAATGTGCATGATAACTAATATAACAAGCAGTAAACATTGAAAATATTGTTTATACAAGTGTACTTATATCTGAAGTAATTTCCGTCTTAAAAGAATTTCAACTTTCATTGGCCACTTATTTTAAGGAAACTTTTAATGAGGGGGGGGGGAATAACTTTTCTTGAGTTCACTATATTTTTCTTTATTTGACAACGAAATGAGTGTTATATTTACTTTTATTATTAGAGTAGACCGATATTCTATCGTTATAATGAGTGACTTGGAAAGTGACTTATTTTTCTGAATGTTTTCACTGTTGGCCATATAAAAGTTGTAAATTTCTCAGACATTCCATTTTTTTTTATTATACTCTTTATCTAAATATTCTATGTAATTTTGAAAGACAATCAGAGGGATACTTTTCTAGTTAATATGTCGGCCTCGATGTTTCATCTCGTCTACAAGCGGCTCGATCATAATCTGAAATATATTAGCCAATTTAGTATTTACAAAGTTAGTCTGTTTTTCAAATATTGAGATCTGAGAGTGATGCACTTCAATTTTTAACTATAGAGACAAACCTTTAATTATAATTGCTCACTCTGTAATTTTGAATACTTACGAAAGTGTGTCTTACTTTCTGGGTGAATGCCCGATTTTGTCGCCTTACCGTTTAGAGTGTTTTGGATCCGGATAGCCATTCTTAACAGTGAAAATTAGAACCTTTTATATAAATTTTGTAACCAAAGCGATGTCTTATAGGAAATTTTTGGTTAGTGAATTTAATTACAACTAGATAGATAGATAATAAATTTTTACTTTTTTAGATTGCTTGTTTAATAGTATTATTTAATATGATTGTATATTTAGGTAAAAAATTGAATGCTATTTTCTATTTTAAACACGTTTCTTTTTTGTCATTTACTTTTTTTTTGGATACCACATTAGTTTTAGTCAACTCGACATACCAACTATGGTCCAGTGTCTATTAACATAAATATTAATCACTTCTGTATTTCTTTTGGTTAAAATAAATCATTATTAATTAACTATTATTCTATGTAATTTGACTTTTATTAATTTAAAAAAAAGAAAGAAAAGAAAACCATCTATAATGAATCAATAATATCCGACCTTCATTTCGAAATTTTAATCTAATTTGCTTTTTCCGTTTCTTTGTTACTGAGAACTGTTGCCGACAAAATATTTATCGGTAAAAAGTTTTATCCACCTATTTACATTGTTTTATTTATCTACATGCTCTTTCCTGCCAATTGTACCTTACGACCAAAGAAATACATCTCTAATGGTGGAGGCCAGTTCGAGCAAGATCTGTAATTAATGAAGAGTAAAATTTATAATAAAATAGTACTTTTCTTTTTAGTCCATCAAAAAACCGTATTATTATCATATTGAAATTTCTTATAAGAATAATGTTTTCATTTATAACTTGTAAAATATCGCTCACGGAAAAAAAACCATTGAAGTAAATTTTTCTTACAAAAAAAAAGGAGAGGAATCTATTTCTTAAATAAAAACCACACTTTCCCATTTGAAAAAATAGTTGGTGCCTGTATCTCGCTTCTGGAAGCAACAAAAACAAATTTGCAAATTAAATTTGGATTTCTAACAAAAAACTACGGGGACACGTATTGTTTAGTTTTTTTTTTTTCTAGCTATCTTAGTTTCCGATAAAAAGTCATTATCTATATACTATGGGACATCCTGTATATGTTCTCCCTCCTTCGATTGGCCTAGGTAGCGTGTAACTAATGATTCGGATCCTTGGTTATTTGGATCCTCACGAATTTTAATTATTTTAATGGTTGGGATCTCATTACACAATTTGTTTTGAATTGTGAGATAAATTTCATATGTCGAATGGCGTTGGTCAATGTGATTGGCGACCTATTCTGGTCTATAATATAACTTCTACTAACTGCTTGTATACGTACTTGTGGTCCCAACACCTCTACATTTGTGTAAGGACAAGTGAGTAAAATTTGAAATTTAATGAAAATTGTATTTAGAGAGAGAACACTTTGCCGTATTGAACAAAAGTGTGGCTGCACAACTTTATTGCGCTGCTATGCACACAGCATGCCGATCAGTCCGTAGATATATATTTTGACAGTGATTGGAAAGTCTTGAATCATTAGCCCAAATTGTAGCTGATGTCCTGAATAAACATGCAAACATAATACAATCAATCCAATCACACTTCCCACCAAAGAGGAAACCGTCATGCAACCATCAACAAGATAACTGTAATAAAGTCGTCTATCAACGATATAAATGAGATTTTAGAATCCCTAGGGAGTCCAACATAATCGACTCCGCCAAAATCGTCAGGTGTTGACGGTCTATCCCGACCTCGTCAAAAAATTGACCTGTCAACCTCGGTATAGTGCCTCGGGATCCAAACCACAGACCGCGGACACGGAATTCTCTCTCACCATACCCATCGCGGAACCTTTCTTTATAGTACGCTATACATTTACTGTATATGCTCCGCTTCTCGTTATCAATTTTCTCAGCCTGGTCATCACTGTTATTCTCAAACCGAATAGTGGGATCTATAATCCAGGCAAGCTTCTTATTCGGATGGAAGGCAACGATGTCGGCATACCTGGTGGAATCATCATCATCAACCGCGTATACCTCCTCAAGGCACGTGTAGCCTTTCTCAGCCATAAGCTCCATATATAATTATACTAACAGCAGTAAAAGAAAGTAAAGCGAGCCACTAAATTTTTTTTTTTAAATGAATATTTCTTTAATATTAATTTTTCATAAGTATTATACTAATGTTATTAAAGTAATCTGAAATAATGATATCAGATTTGATATAACGTAGGTATTATTTAAAGGTTAAATTAACTTACATAAAAACGGAAATAAAATCAGTTTAAATATATATATTTCTAAGAAATTCATTATGCATAATGAGGGTATTTTTCATATTAATCACATTATTTTTACCAGAATAGGCCATACAATATCGTCTTGAAAAAAAAACTGGTTGGCAATTAACTAAGTAATCAAATGATAATTCGCCAGTTTCCCTTTTCTCCTTTAGCTTTAGGATAGGCCTAAAGCTACAGAGTCTAATGCATTGTCTCTAGGGAGCAAGGGCAGCTGAGATAACGCTAATGCTTTGCTCCTCTCTAAAGCAGAGTTACCAACAATTCTCTGGTATTCTCAAACTAACTCATCCAACAACTCATTTTCCCTCTTAAACACTCTTTCCTTCTCATATAGTAAAGCCTTCTCTTTCACTTATCTATTTATTCATAATAACACTGGGTAGAATTAGCAACAAAATCCTAAATAAATAATACGCTTTCTTTTCTTTATTCTTTTTATAGAATTGAAATATATAATAATTTAAATAACAAATTAATATTTCGTAATTGTTTAAAATGTATGCATTTGTAATGGAATCGTTTGATGTGATTCCTGATGTAGTAGATGTCTTGAAGAGGGCGGAAGTTAGTTGAGAGATTTTGGAAATTAGTGCATCAAATTATTAATACGGATTTTATAAAAATAAACTGTTTTTAAGAATAATTTTAACGTATAAATGGTAACTAATAACTAGCAAAATACTTAGGAATAAATAGAAAATAAATAAGTAATAAAGTAGAATGATAAAATAAACGAACTAAGATGCACTACTAAAAGATAATAAGTTTAAATGAAACTGTTTATAGTCGCGTAAACTGCTGCTCGTGTATATGGACGTGCTCGTATAATGATCCTCTCGTTGTATGTGATAGAGTTTATATATCGGGTTGGCCACACTCACACCAAGACATCTGTCCTAGTGTGCGACCTTGTGCAACATTCGTAGTTTGCTGACCTTATTTAGGTCAGTGGTCAACCTTATCGGTGCTTGCATTGATTTAAAGTATTGAAAAAGGCTTTGCTGTTTGTTTGGTCGGCATTGTCTTGAAGACGGCAGTCTGCTAGGTCGCTGGTTATAAATTGCTCTTTTATTACTGCCATCCTTTGTTAAGATAGCAGCTGGCTGGAACCACTTTGACATTGGTATGACTTTCCATGTCATTACACATTCTGCACGGAAGAGAGTTGCCATTTAGAACATGCATAAACAAACGCTTTTGGATTTGCCTGACGCTATAAAATATTTCATTTTAATAATAAGCATCTGTTTGATAATTACACTTTCCAAAAGATTGATAGAAAAATATTTTTTTTCTTTTTAAATTATTTGGAATTCACGATCTACAATAAGACAATTTAGTACATGTATATGTTAGTACATTATCTTCTTGACCAGATTAGCTAGAGGAGAGATGCTAACCATGGCAACATCGCGCTGGAAGTTATTCTATTTTCAGTCTTGAAGCCAACGGCGGCTAAGTAGCTGTGGTGGATTATCTGGATGGTTGTGGTGGCGAGACTTTAAATTAATGTAATTTAGCAAAAAGGAAGAGAGTACACATTTTTTCGATATTTAGATATTGCTGCTTTCAATTACATATTAACGTTTTGAGATCTTTATGGGGAGTAGCATTAAAGACATAAAAATGGAGGATTTGTAATCTAACAGATTATTTTTTGACTTGTAAAGTTCATATGTTCTGGGAGTTTGAGCGTTTGGTTGAACCACACAGTTCAAGTCCGTAAGTCAACAATGGTTTGAGTGAACTGTTGTATATAAGTCGGTTGTGCTGCTAGTGGTAGTTTCGATTGTCTGTCTATTAGTCGCAGTAGCTCGTTTTAGTCTCGTGTGTCGGTTTCACGTTACATCCACAGATTTGCTGGAGAAAATGGTATTGAATTAAATCTGAGCCTGAGGCATATAGCAGACTAAAAATCATCTGTTGTCATTTTTGGAGATTAAATTTGCTTCACCATTTTTCGGTTTAAGATTCTATTATAATTAAAAGAGTCTGTAAATGTGTAGAAGCTGTTGTGGGGTCAGAAGTGGAAGAGAGAATGGCGATGTGGTCAACGTAGGTACAAAGTAGCGTGTTTGAGTAAATGGGTAAGTCTGCTGTGTACATGGTAAAAAGAAGTTGTCTGAAGGAGTGCTTCCTTGAGAAACACCTGAGCGTGCGAGAGGGAAATCTCGGGAAGCTATCAACAACTAATTTGGAATTAACAACCAGTAATATAGGATTTTATATTTAAATTGATGGGAGTATTCTTTTCAATTTCCTCAGTAATCCTGTATGCCACATTCGATCAAAGGCTTGGACCCCATTGAGAATGGCTCCCAAGCAATATTGTTTTTGCTCTAGAGAAGAAGCACTAGCATCAACTATTCTGTGGCATTAGTGGATAGTGGTAATGCTGTTGCCGAAAGTTAAAGTGATGTGTGGTGGCAAATCTAAATGGAATAATCATAATATTTAGACATTAAGTCTAGGTTGTCGCTTCATTTCGATAACTTAACTTCGGTAAGTAGGAGGAAAAGAATGAAACGAGGATTAAGATTACCCATGATGAATCAATTTGATTCCAGCAAAGTAATTAAGCCCTGAATTGCCCTATTTGTTGTAGATTCTCTGAAACTCTTTTTAGTGACTTCACTCAGTCATTTCTGGGTAACACAGTGAATATGGTCAACGAATCCATCGTATCTCACCAGATTTTTGCTTACTAGAGTCATTTTGAAATCCGCATTGATAATTACAGTTTAGAATCACTTTGACTATGGATTCGCATTTAGTTCTCCTAGTAAAATTGCATCAATCTGCTTTTTAGCCAGCCAAAAAAGGAATCATAAAGCTGCACAATATAAAAAAACTCATGAAAAGTTCATAGAAAATGCTTTCCATTTCAGTAAATTTTTAGAATTTCTTTATATATTATTATATATAAACATTAAAAGTTATTTTACTTTTTATTTGAAAGTAATTTCTAATTTGAAAATTAAATTTGATACAAAAAAGAAATCAGATATATTTTATTATTTTTATAATTTTAATTTTATTTCAAGAAATTTGAAACAATCCTTCATTCTTCTACGATATATTGTTACGAGTATAGTTCGTAAATAATCGTTAAAGTATAAGCAACATTCACAACTTTGTTTGGAAACAAAAAAAAACTAACAAAAAAAAACTGTAACATAACAAAAAAAAACTGTTTTGTAGTTCCATAGCATGATCATTCAGAACAAAACAAAGCAGAATTTTTAATACGATGGCAGAAAATTTAGAATCAAAACTATTAACATGCAAGTATCCTGTCTATTTTAAACTTCAAATACAAAGCGGCTGTAATCAGTGGCAGATAGTTTCTTATAAGTTGAACAGAATTTATCTGACCGGTTCCAACAATTTTATGGCTGAAGATTGTAGCTATTAAATAAATTGGAACCTTCAAGTTTATAAATATAAATACTTTCATAAATTTGTTATGTAGTGACCATTAAATTCAAAGTAAATAAACAATTTCTTGATATCATTTTGTATGAATATAATTTCTGCCCGGTTAACACGGTGACAATTATCATTACGCTTGAATGTATCGCATATACTAAGTCGTCTATGCATATCTACGTAAATTTTACTCATTCAAAAATTTACTTGTATTAACCGAAATATTATTTACTGAGAAGAAGTTATTTTTAAGTCTAATGAAAGGAAGGAATTTACTCAGTGGTAGCGCGATGGACTCCAACGAGGGTGTCACGCTTTCCAATCATGCAGTGCTACCCTTAGATTTTTGTTCATAGGAGCCTATATACAGCTCAATATCTGGTGATGGGCAGTGTTGTCTATAGCAGGGGTGTCCAACATTTTTGGTTATCCGGGCCGTATTGGAAGAAGAAGAACCATGTTTTGGGCCACACTTAAAATACAAAAATTAACGATAGCTGATGACTAAAAATATAATTTTTCTGATATGCAGTGTTATATTATTCAATTTATAGTAGGTACTAGAGCCGTTTAAATAGAGGTTGTGTGAGATCAACATATCCATTTGTGATTACTGCTATAGAAAACTGACTTATCTAAGTAATAAACATCATTAATATTTTAAATAGTTTACTATAAAAATGATAATGGGCAGCATAAAGGTAGTTAGGTAGTGAGTGACATTCTATTTGAGAAACTAATATAAATATTATACGGTTCGATGGAAATAGTTCAACAAATCTCAACGAGTTCTCAGGCTGCTCTACAGATATTTTGTTTCTAATTTTACACTTCATTTAGTTCATCATTCTTTAAGAAAATAGTTGCTCACAAATGTTGATGTTGCTTAGGTCACATTGGTGTTCAATTTTACTTCTCTTCTTCCAGGCAATTTGGTATATTTTAGTTACTTAAGTTCTGTTTGAAATTCTTCAGACCAGTTAGGTTAACTAATGCTTCTCTACTACCATACATTGCTCGCAAGGGGTATTGTGCATGCAGTTACTTGGGAAGTAGCGACCCCACGGATTACCACAGCTCAGTACTCTACACAGATTGAAAGGTGCGAACGTCAATTGAAAGGGTACAGAACAATATCCTATGAGGCTTCATGTATAGTGGCAGGCATAACACCTATTAAAGCAAGAGAAATCACTCTTTATATGGTGATAAAAGGGCATATCTCTGAGATTTTCAAAACCTTGATCAGGATGTACCCCATTCCGACTGGATGCACCCAAAAAAATTTAAATCAGTTTGATGGAAACTGATAGCAATGCGAGTATTGATATCTACACAGGTGGTTCTAGAATAGATGGTAGCGTAGGTTGCGCCATCGTAGTCTATTTTGAGAACGATAAAATTCATGAAGAAATATTCCGATTTGACAGTAAGTGTTCCAATAATCAAGCCGAGGCCTTAGCAATTAGCAAGAGTTTGGAATAGATTCAAAACAACAGTTCAGGTTTCTAAAGAAGACATGAATAAGGCAGGATTGTGAGACGAGAGATATTAATCACTGTGGAAGATAGGATTCATCAAGTCCAATCTTTAAATTGAAGGTCAGATTGCAGCTCTACATATGTTCTATTTTGAAACTTGGCAGGTAATAGATTAACATCAACATTAAATTGAAGAGCGTGTTTCCTGTGGTTGAAAACGTAAATTAAACCAACCTTTGAGACGAGTTATTTTCCATCACTACTTGGAGACAAAAAGACACCTCTTATATATCTGAATATTATGAAAAAGCATTAGTATATTATTGGATTTATATTAGTTTAAGCCGTACTGGGCCACAGGTTGGACACCGCTGGTCTAGAGAACACTACTCGGAGGCCGGCAGTGGTCTGAGAAGGCTCCGGAGAGCACAAGAGATCTTTCAGGTCGCACTGCACTATGCCCTGAAAGAATCTAAAATCTAAGTCAAATAAAAATAGAAGTCATTTCATATAAAATCTAAGAAATAAGAGATTAAATTTGAATAATAATATTATATTGGCAATATAAAAACAAAGTACCTTAGCATACAGTATTATGTAAAACAGCTTCAGAGAGAGTTTTTTCTTTTTTTTGTTACTAAAGAAGTTGGAAAGACAATTTAAAAGAGTGCAATAAGAAAGTATGAAGACAGTCGCAATGAAAAGTGTAACGGGTTTTACTAAAGCCAGATGTCTTATATTTTTTTTTTTTTTTTTTTGTTGAAATTGAATCCAGATGTGGATGAAGAGAGTAGGATATCACTAAGAAAAGCTTTAACATTCTCAATGTTAGCGATGTATAAAAGTTGTCAGTTCCAAATGTTATAGAAAGGTGTACGGTAGGGTGAAATAAGTAGAAAGAATGAAGTAAAGCAGCGGTATGATGAGAGAGGGTATTTTCTGTAAACTGTAGAATCCCTTACCATAGTATATATATAACATAGTAAAGTCGTACAAAGTTAGGAGATTTGCGACTAGGGTAAAGAAAATGGAGAGAATACTTTGATTATTGAAAGAATCCTAACAAACAGGAAATTTACAGTTGCTGAGCTGCTTCATTGCTTTAAAAGTTTGAATACTTTATCACCATTTGATAAAATATAAATATATATATTTTTTATTAATATAACATTTTTCATTAGTTCATTCATTTAGGATCAATGAATTAGTTTGTTTCAATGTTGATTGTATTCAATAGTTTCATTGCATTATTATCGTTTTCATGTTGCAGAAATTCTCTCTCATTGTGTGCGGTAAAGTTTTCTTTATTTTTTGAGGAAACTCTTTGATGGTATGTCGCCGGTCGGGCTTTTAAATTTTTCTCTTATTTCTATAAAAGTGTCATATTTTCACTTTTATTGCTAGAATTGTGTCATATTTTCAATTTTCGAAGTTTTGAGATTTCATGGAAAATGCATGTTTTGACAGTTCTTCTCTTAGACGAAAAAAAAAGGTTCCGCTATTGGTCTGTATGTATTAGTGTGCCTGTGTGTGTGCCTATATGTGAGTATGCGTCTAAATAAAATATATCAAAAATGAAAAATTGCAAGATATTCAAACATGTGTTATTCCGTGAAAGTACGACTCTCTAATCTGCTGGATGAAGATTCCATCAAAATCCAATAATCACAAATGCTATTTTACAAAATATTTTTAGTTTTTCGAGTTGTTGTTGAATTTTTTTGTTTGGTTTTGAATTAATAATATATAAGTTAAGCATAATTAATAGGAAAATATGCTACATAATAGTATTGTTCACTGTTGGAGAGAAAACAGCTTTACTAAAAGCATACAACTAAGAAAATTGTAAATATACGGATGAGAGAAATGTTGATCACATGGAAGTCTGTGACATATATCCCCAATTATTATTCATAAAATTTAAAAAAAATATAATTATGATAGATTTGATTTTCACGGGCAATTATGACGTCAGCACACTGTCTTTAACATAAATTGCCAAAATTTGTTTTTCGAAAACTGTTTTAGATTAGCCAAGTTTGACCCCAATCTTTGAGTATATACAAAAGTGCATTAAATTCCCATTCAATAGATTCGGAGATGTCGTATGTAATAAAAGCAATGTATGGTAGTATATTGTAGATTGTAGTAGGGGATTATTGCCCTGCAACCTGAAAGATTTATGTGCCCCCGGAGCCTTCTCAATGCACTCCCAGTTCCCAAGCAGTGTTCTCTAGCTACAGACAACACTGCCCATCACCGAACAGTGAGTTGTAGAGGCTTCTGGGAAGAGAAAATCTAAGGGCAGCATGCTGGATTCAAACCCAGGACCTCCGCGTTGCTAGTCCAGCGCGCTACCACTGAGGTAATTCCTTCCTTCTCCCTTGGATGACGTCAATTATCTAGAGACGGATACTCTAGTTTGTGTACTGTGTTTGTCCTTGTCTGTAAAGGGTAGAGTGTATGTAGTTTAAGTGTATTGTGTAGTTTAAGTGTACTGATATTTTCTTTTTTTATTTCAATATGTCTACATGCTCCATTGATATTACAGATAATAAGATTACCAAATTTACATTTTAAATATTTTAAATATGTTGTGAAAATAGATTGTTAATGAATATGTACAATTTCGGAAATGAATATTAACTGCCGATAATAAATTCAAGAAATTACAGTAAAATGATAAAATAGAAATGTTCAAAATTTAAAGTTTTTCAAAGTCCCATTTATTCAAAAAATTGATGAATTCGTCGATGAATTCCTGCATGATCAACTGGTCTTCTGGCAATGGCCAACGTCTTCCAGTTCTCAATATACAGCTGATAAACCTAGCTCTGGCGTTTTCTAAGAGTGGACAGTCATATATTAGATGGGTGAAATCCTGAATCTTAGTACCTGTGGGATCACACGGGCAGTAAGGTGAATCTATAATATGAAATCTATAAAGATAGTGTCTGCTTGGACCATGTCCTGTTAATACTTGGGTTAACCGGTAATTGATTTTTGGATTTAGTTTCTGTCTAATATGAACGTGCGCGATAAATTTCTTTGTAAAATTCCCTTTTTGTGAATTTTGCCACTTCATTTCCCACTCTTCAAAGCTTCTTTTCTCTAGTTTTCACTTTTGATGTACGACTTTGAAAAGTTATTGTAGGACGGCATTAATTGTATATCCTTAGCTCCTTCTTTAGCAAGACGATCAGCTTATTCATTTCCTGAAAATCCAGCAAGTGATTTTATCCATTCTAATCCAATCCTTATTTCTTTTGCTTCCAGGTCATCTATTTTTCTACGGATACTTTCAATGAGAGGAGAATGAACTTCATAATTTCTTAAACTGTCCAGTGTAATATGGCTGTCTGGGTAAACCATTAAATTTCTTGAAAAACCTGAACTGTTGTTTTGAATCCATTTCAAACCCTTGCTAATTGCTAAAGACTCGGCTTGAATATTGGAACACATTGTTCAATCGGAATACATGAATTTTATTGTTCTCGGAATAGACTACGAAGCCGCAACCTACGCTACCATCTATTCTAGAACCATCTTTGTAGATATCAAGACTCGCATTGCCATCAGTTTTCACCAAACTTTTAATTGATTTAAATTTTTTTAGCTACATCCAGTCGGAACGGGGTACATCCTGATCAGAGTTTTGAAAATCACTCACTTTAGAGATATGCCCTTTCATCACCATATAAAGATCACACATTTCTCTTGCTTTAATTGAGATAGGTGTTATGCCTGCCACTATACATGAAGCCTAATAGGATATTGTTCTGTACCCTTTAATCATTCTGATAGCCATAAGACGTTGGCACCTTTCAATCTGTGTAGAGTACTGAGTAACCCGTCGGGTGCTACTCCCCAAGTAACTGCATGCAGCGATAACCCTTGCGAGCAATGTATGGTAGTAGAGAAGCATTTAGTTAACCTAACTGGTCTGAAGAATTTCAAACAGAACCTAAGTAACTAAAATATACCAAATTGCGTGGCAATAGTACTTCCACCTAGGATAAGAGAAGTAAAATTAAACACCAATGTGACCTAATAAAATGTCTAGACGGAACTATTATTTTTCATGAGCTCTACTCAATAATCCCTAAACTTATCCAGCTCTTTTAATTTTCATCTCCAAATGAAGTATTTCTAATGAATCTTAGGAAGTTAATAAATTTTTTTTTTATTTTTAACTCTAATTTTTCCTAAGGATTTATACAGCATATGCCTATTAGCTTTCAAAGAATTTTTTGATACTTCATTCTTAATAATACGTAGAATTCAGTTTGGCTTGTAAAGGTTAAAATAATTTTTAAACAGTTTTCTACGGCAAATTTATGGACCATATTAAGCAGATTGCAGACTGAAGTAGTTAAAAATAAAAATAAAATAGTACACAGAGAAGAAGTCTTTGTTGAATATAGTTAGGTAGTAGAGGCAGATTAAAACCTACCTAAGTTCATTAGTTTCTCAATATACGTGTATTCTGTAGATGGTTGAGGTCTTTACACGACATCTGCATATGCACACACTATGGAGCTATCAAAGAGTAAGAAGATTAAGAGAAAGAGAGAAAATTTGTGTGTAAAATGCTATATAGTCTTGTGTACTCAACCTTTTGCCTTTGTCACGATGGAATTAAAGAGAAGATTGCGTTGTCCTATGTCAAGTACCCATCTTAGTATCCCAATTGATTGCTTTGTCCCAGAATGATGGCAGTGAATAGTGAGTGAGTGATAGAACGTGTCAAAGGAAACGCAGACCTTGTTACCTAACTTCCAAGCAAGCTATATATACATATAATAAAAAACTAAATGTAATCACAGATGGCTTCTCCCACTCTCTTTATCTCGCTATTGTTTCCAGAATATGGTGAATATTGAATGTAAAAGTAGAATTCGTTACATAAATCAAGTTTAACCTTCCAGTCAACCATAAAAAAATGAAATAAAATACCAAGCTTTGATCTTCTGATTCCCTAGATATTTAGGTCTCTTTATAGATTTTCTAATAGCAAAAAAGCTTATATATATATATATTGCTAACTTGCTTTTAACTTTTCAAACTACGGTACCCTTCCTATATTCTGTCACCTGTTAGCGAAAGTGCTAACTAAAGCCATCATCCCACTGTTCTGCCATTTACCAGCGAAAGTGCTAACAAAAGCTATCTACCTATATTCGGCCGTCCTGAAAGTTACAAAATCTCAAGGACCAATGAACCCCTTTCAAGGACAGGCTCTCCTTCATCAGAATTAAATTCGTCTTTCTCATGAGCCCATGGTTTCATGAACTCAGCCATTGTGGTCATACTGTTCGGACTTTCGGCCCTTTCCAACATTGCTGTGGGCATAACTTTCATTAGTCTGAGTTCTTATAAACTGATCAGATCCAAGCTATTTTGTCTGGAATTTGGCACTCGGCTGAGTTCTTTTGATTGCCACCAAATCGTCAACCTTGTACCCTCCCCCCACTCGAGCCTTCTTGCGCTACTTATTAAAGAACATCGATATTTCTTTTTTTCTAACTTCTTGCTTTGCTTGATTCTTAGCTTATCAAGCTTTTCCTCATATTTAATAATTGTCTCCTACTCGATTATTCTTCTTAAATCAAGCTCGTCCAATTCATATTAATTTCCTGACAGTTGAATTTATAAATTGTTGTGCTCTATCAACATGCTTCTATCATGCAACTCCGATCAAATTTAACGCTAAACTGTTGTAAATTTGGAATATGGAATTACATCTGGTCATAGTTTAGAGATCATGTTTATTACAACATGGAGGAAAAGTGACTAATACCGATATACACAATCTACTTGCTAGTAGAAAAATGAATAACGAAGAGGCACCATAACTGTATATGTACATAATGAGGGAGTTTGGAATAATACAAAAAATATTGATGAGCAATCAACAGTAATTCAATATATTATCAATTGCATTGAAGACTATCCTGAAAGTAAGATAATACTTAATAACAGCTGATAATTTTAAGAATTTAAAAAGAAGGTACACAGATCTAATTCCAGGTTGCATCCAAAATGACGAATTCACCTAACCCTAAAAGTTAATATTCCTCATTCACTGGAAATTTAAATGAAAAGAAAATCACCGCAACCGCAGAAATTTACAATAACAGTGAAAGGATTTAGGATAAAGGAAGCTGTTGAAGAACTGGAAAACATAATTGAAATTAAATATGCCTTTGTTTAACTCAAAATATTAATACATATGTTTGGATATTTACTATACGGAATGCAATGAAAGGCGACCTTGGTAAGAATGATAAGAGTGGTCTATCTTTAATTGATAAGGTTTGCTACAATTTCTAACAGTCGCGAAACTAGTTAAAAGAACTGGGCGTTAAGAAACCTAATCAAATAATTAATTAGCCCCAAACTAATTTCTTAGGACCAATTATTAAGATAATATTGTTTAAACTGATAGTTTCTTATCGTAATTTTTGTAACGTTTCCTTATCCAAAATTTTATTGGATAATAAATTTTTAAAAATAATGGATAAAAGCCATAAAAAATTGATTAATATTTTAATTTGGACATCACTATTTCAATGATGGCTAGATTTTTGAAGTATGGTTTTGTCTTTTCTTATTTTTTAGCCTTTTTCATAACCATAACAAAATATTGCGCCACAATGAAACTTAAAAACTTCAAGCTCGATTTGAGAACACTAGCCTTAACTTGTTGCCAAAATTTGGTGGTCAGCCTACAAACAAAATTTTTATTTCGGATTCTGTTAAAAAATAAAAATAAAAACCACTTCTGCATTCGAACTGTCTTTTGCAGAACCATAAGTGCAATTGTTGTGGTCGGTTCCGGCGGGCTGGAAAGCATCAGAGATATTTTCCGTAATAGCCTGCTTCTTTTATGGTCATCGACCGGTTCCGGGCGTTCGCCCATCATCAGCATGCTTTTTGTCAAAAGTGTGATAACTTAGATTTGCACTGAGCAAATTTAGTTGAAACACTGGTCTTTAAATTTTTTTTTTTAGGGCCTAACTACGTTAAGAGTGGTATTGGTACATGCGAGGGGAAAAAAAACCATATGTTTCGTTCTTTAAAAGGGCATATTGTATCCCTTTAAGTTACACATCTCCACGTGTTGGATGTTTCCATTTTTAAAGGGTATAATATGCACCCTTTAAAGATGGAAACCATTTTTTTTTTCCCACTCAGGCACCAACACCTCTCTTAAACCTACTTAGGCCCAAACGAAAACATTTAAAAACCAGTTTATCAACTAAATTTGTTTTCTTCAAATCTATGTTATCACACTGTTTTGACAAAAAGCATCCTGATGATGTGCGAACGCCCGAAACCGGTCGATGATCACAAAAAGAAGCAGGTTATCATGGGAAATATCTCTGATATGTAAGTAAGTGTGATTTTTTTGACATACCATTTGTGGAAACTATTCAGGAATACTAGAAAGAAATAAATACTTTTAGTTTCTATGGGAATGAGGGTTCTCTTAGGGAGTGGGTCGGAGGGGGATTTTGGGAATATCTGGCAACGAATATTTTTTTAGATGATACTTATTCAAGTAGTCCACAATACTCTTGTTCTAAATCTAAAGATCTTAAATTTTTATGCATGTAGATATGGTTTTTCCATTTTTTTCAGCCTGTTCACGTGGCTGTAAGAGATTTTGCAATAAGCTTGTTCATGAAAAATTAACATTAAAAATTAATAATTTCATGTGTGTTAAAAAAAAACACTCATTAAGAAATGTACCGTGATTATTTCTATTATTAGTACCAGCTACTTTTGCTTTATATTTTCTAAGACTATTACAGAATTAGTATTTTGAATTTGATGGAAAACCGGTTAAATTCCAATGATAGCATAATGAACAAATTTCTTAATGAAACATTTAATTGACTCCAAGCTAATTGATATTTTAATTAACAACTGTTTGTGTTTACACAGTTGCATAGTAAATTTAATTAATATCATTTAGAATTTATTCCTCTCAAAATTATTTAATTTTAGAATTAATTAATATGATAAAAAGTTACGTTTACATTATGCACTAAATATATTCTATTTAGTTCGTATTTGCCGGTTATTAGTATGATGTTGGAAAAAAAATATTTTGGAAACTCCTCATTATATTCTAAAGAATTTCTTTATTTTATATTAATATAAAAAGGTAGTAAGTAATAAAAAATAAAAATAATAATATAATTAAAAAAATATTTCCTTTACAACAGACATTATTAAATTAATACGTTTACAACGAAATTAATTCGAAAGGGAGAGTTTGAAAGCTCTGAATTTTTTTTTATATTTTCTCTTACTACTGTAATGGGAGAACGAAATGGAAAAATAATAGTTTTGGAAAATAGTTTAGTAAAATAATTTTGTGAAAATTAGCTAGTTCAAATAGTATATTTTAGTGATGGGGATAGAGCCAGGTATTACAATCTAGGTCAATGCAAACCAAGAGACAAAGGGCAAGAAACAGTCAGGGTAAAACAATAAAACTCCCTCCAGACATACCAGCATTATTTGAAAGGATTTGAACTATGAAGAGAAGATATTCTTTTTAAGACAGTCTGGGCTAGACATTAAAAAGCAGAACACTTGTTTTTCGTCCTCTTAACATCAATGTATAATAATAAGTTAATAATTTATTAGCAAATAACTTGTAGTTATTATTTTAATAGAATATGTTTATTGTTAGCAGTGGTGACTACTTTCTTATTTCTGATACTTCTCTCTTAAACATATATACTCACAAACCCTTTTTCTAAACCGCTCGTGCTACACAAGCTACCACTACAAACATACAACAACTCAATACACCAAATACATTTCACCACATCCTATTATTTTTAATTTACTAATATTCTCTTTTACTCTGGTAAGAGGAAGTTTTTTTAATCGTATCAAATTTTCGATATTAAAGTTTGAAATAGACGTTTTATAATCTCCTGAGTCAAATGTATTGTTTTTACTTTCTCTTACTCCTAGTAAGAGGAAGTATTGTAATCGTGTCAAATTTTCGATATCGAGTTTTCACCGGAAATATCCGTTTTGAGGTCCCCTGAGTCCAAAAAAGTGGTTTTTAGCGAATGGTCTGGTTGTATGTGTGTGGTGTTGTGTGTGTGTGTGTGTGTGTGGTGTGTGTGTGTGTGTGTGTGTATGTATGTGAACAGCATAGCTCAAAAACGAAAAATCGTAGAAAGTTCAAACTTGATATTACGTTTAGGTATCACCATGGGATCTGACGGTGCGTTATGTGTCAATATTCCTCAACCGGAAGTACCACTTTACTAGTTCTTTTTTTAACGTTTTGCAATTTTCTCAAAAATGGCTCCGCAATTTTCTTTAAACTTGGTATATCAACTACACATACAAAGAGCTACAACTTTTATTTGAAACATTTCTCCAGGAAAATTCATTTAAGGGCCTTCTGGGGGAGGGGTGGGGTTAGGTTTTCATCTTAACTGCTGTTTCAGTATATTAGACAATTCTGTCATCTAAATAATGTTAATTAGAATTAAATATGTTGTTGAAATTCCGAGTTTGAAAAAAAATAGAGAACCGGAAGTGCGTTTTTACTGAAATATAATTTTCAGTTTTCTGGTATTTTCTCGAAAATGGCTCCAACGATTTTCTTTAAACCAGAGTTGTTAACTATACATATAAAGAGCTACAACTTTTATTTGAAACTTTTCCCCTGATAAATTCATTTAAGGGGACTTTTGGGGGAGGGGGGTTATGTTTTTCTTTAAAATGCTATCACAGTTGATTATACAATTCTGTCATCCAAATTGAAATAACTAGAAATTAATATATGCCCCAAATTCCGAGTTTCAAGGAAATTAGTAAACCGGACAGTTTTACTGGACAGTGTTTTCACTTTTCGACGAATTTCATTAAATTTGGTACACTAACTATAAAATTTGTCAATTATAATTTTGAGTACTGGAGTAAGAGAAAGTTGTGTGAGTGTTTCACACCAGATTTTTTTTAAAATGGTATCTGTGTGTATATATATGCATGTATGTGAACAGCATAACTCAAAAACGAAACATCGTAGAAAGATCAAATTTTATACGAAAAAGGCTTCATGTTTTACTTCTCTCGCCTGGTACAATTTATCATGGCCCAAATACAATTTTTCATTGCATAAAATACATTTTTTTGTTTTGTATAAAATAATATAGTTCTAAATTCTATTAAAACTGTGTTTTATTTTCAAGTTATGTAATCCATTAATTAGATATTTTAAACACTTGTTGAGAATTAATACAATACAAGAACATTATTAATATATAACTTTTGCAGATTCATTCAAACCAAAAAAATTGATTTAATCAACATTATGATTATTTTTAATAATCTACAGATTGAAAATTCACTTGTTCTTTGTGAAGAAGATTAAAAACACAACTTTTAGTAGTGTGCAACTTTTTTTTAGTAGTAAAATTTGTTTACATGATTTAACTGTTGCAGAAAAATAAATAGTTTTTCTGTTGTATTATTAATTAAGAAATAATGAGGGGATGTGTAATGTGATTGCTGAAGAAATGTGTTATTATTGTCAGATTTCTTAGCCCCAATGTCGCTATGAAAGTAAATCGGTTTAGTAGGCTATATACAGAATGTAGTAGACTGTTGTTTTGGTACTACAGTTATGTGCTTATAAAGGGGTTAAAATAACAATGTAACACTATGTCCATAAGAACTGATATATATATATTTGCCTGAGCGGAGGGTGGAGGGAGGAGAAAGTCATTAATTTGGTAATGTCATGGCCAAAACATTAATTATATTACATACCCTGTTAGTTTAACAACAGTATAGTTTGGTATGGTGGGCAGTGTGTGGGAAGGTAAAGGGCGTTCGAAAGGATTGTTGCATTCCCTTCATACAATGCTACTACTAGTCCCTGGGCCTTATATACTGGTTTGTAGTAGGCAATACTAGAAGGTAGTCATTGTCAGCTCCGCCGTACAACTATGCGTTAGCTTCACAACTTTACTAGTTTAACAGTCTTACATTGAAGCCAACCCCATCTCGCTAAAGTTTATACACTTGAATGGCCAGCTATAACCATGGTTATATAGTGATATTCTACAATAGCCAATGACAGTTGGGGGAACCACTTTCAACACAAACTTAGTACATATCTGTAAGGACCATCCACCTTTATTTACGCAGTATTATTATAGGCTTGTTTCCCCTACTCTTTTACATATTACTATCTATTAAAACTAGTTTCCTATGAATTAAATTGAGACAATATTTGATTTATTAATAAACTCATAATTTAAACTTTCATTTTGAAAAGGAAATTTAAGACAAAGATGTGATGGGTTGTCAAGCTCATTTGCAGAATTCAACCATTTCTGAAAATAAAAAAATGAGTGAAATAAATAAAGGAATACAAAATTTTAACTAATAAAATTAAATATTTAAAAGAAATCAATTTTTTTTTTTTTTTATAAACTTCTTAGCGAGATTTTGAAATTTCAATAATATTTAGGTTGGTTTTGAAATGAATCTTTTTTACAGCTAAATAGTTTGGTTTATTTTTTCATATAAATATTACAATATTTAATGCTCCCTTACGTTTCTGCACATTATGTGCTGTCCTCAAAGAGATACTTTTTTAATACTGTTGCATTTTTATATGTGCATTTTAATTATCTTTAGTAAGGCTTCGTTAAGATTTTGCTTTTTTTGGAATTTTTTTTATATTATTTTGGGTTAATAACATTGTGTATGTTACATGTCCTTCTATTAATTTTATATGAGTAAGTCAAAATAGATAAAATTGTTTATTCTCAGCCTTAATTAACATTTGTTTTATTTGGACCACGAGGTTTTTTTATATGTGAATTTTTTTCTATTGATTGTACTGCTTTTTGTAGATTAATTTTGAGTCACCCAGCATATTTGGCTGTTCATTGGAGTCCACCATCAATAGAAAAAAATTCACATATAAAAAACCTCGTGGTCAAAATAAAACAAAAGTTAATTAAGGCTGAGAATAAACAATTTTATCTATTTTGACTTACTCATATAAAATTAATAGCAGGGCATGTAACATACACAATGTTATTAACCCAAAATAATATAAAAAAAATTCCAAAAAAAGCAAAATCTTAACGAAGCCTTACTAAAAATAATTAAAATGCACATATAAAAATGCAACAGTATTAAAAAAGTATCCCTCTGAGGACAGCACGTAAAGTGCAGAAACGTAAGGGAGTATTAAATATTGTAATATTTATATGAAAAAACAAACTATTTGGCTGTAAAAAAGGTTCATTTCAAAACCAACCCAAGTAAAGAAGAAGATATAAAAAAATCAGCCTGTACAAAAACCAAAATATAATTAATATTTAGTCAGCATCCAATATACTGAAAAAAAACATGCAACAGCACAAATTAGAATTAGCAAAATTTAGACTGAAATAATTCTGGGAAGATAAAAATCTTATATATAGGAAAAAAGTTGGTGCTTTGTTAGATTGCGGTAAAACAAAATATAAGAAATATATAAAGATAAAGGAAACATAAAAAAAAAAAAATTGATACAACAATCTGAATACACAATGAGTTATATAAATTCCAGTGAAAAAGTAGGATTCTTAGAATATTGAACGCGGAAGATTTTTACATTGGCATTCATATCTTGGAAAATCTTTCTCTAGTTTTGAAAATAGCCTTTACTACCTTAGGGCGACAATAATAATATACACGGTTCATTTAATTTCAATTTGTCACCTTTTTTTTATCCTTTATCTGACTGTCTTCGTTTTATGTGTTTGTATTTTATTTCTATCTACAAGTAATATTTTGGACAAATCTTATCTCAAAGGTAATTTTTATAATGCGAAATATATATCATTTATTTTCTTTGAATGTTAGAAAAATCTTTTCTGCCCAACCTACAAAACAAATGCTTTTTGTTTAGGGCAATTTGTTATATTAGATTTCTTTGATAAAAATAAAGTTATTTTTCAAAATAAACGAATTGGATGAAACTTGAAGGTGAAACTATAAGAATAACAATTGTGCCTTCAAACAAGAGAATCTATTATAACTAAAAATACAATTAAGCGCGGCAGAAAAACTGCAACTTCCATCGACGGATTTTGATAAAACCTTCATCACATTCTCTGGCAATCAATTCGCCTATCTCTACCTTCTTTGAACATCCAGCGATTTTGCTTTTCGGCAATATTTTGTCCATACAAAAAATTACTTTTAAGTTTCCCTAATGCTCCGTTAGAGTGTACTGATCAATGAAACTTTTCTAAAATTATGGATTTGTAGAAAAATCGGTTTAACCAATTGTGTGACTAAACTTCTTATTATATCCATTCGTTTTGAAACATTTATTTTGATGTGATTCTGAGAGAATGTTACATTTCTTTGCCTCTTGAGCAAACAGATAAATCAGCGTTTATTTGATAAAGAGCTCACAGTTTATAGAAATGTTTCGGTCTTATGTAATTATGTTGTTATATCTGATTTGTCAATAGATAGCTTGAATGTCTGTACTGGCACAGACGAGTAAAACCCACACCCTTGTTTTTTTAATGTATAATTATAAAAACAAATTTTTTTCCCCCACCAGACTGGAGGATATTTATCGGCCGTCTGCATTGCTTGGAGCAGAATACATATTATTACATCATAAATATGAATTTATTTATTTATAACGATGTGTTTTACTTCGAAAAAGTGGCTCTGGTCTCTCCGGGACCTCATCTGTTCTTCTAGTACCTCCTAATTTAGATAGCTCGATTCCAGCTCTCTCATGTTCTGCAAACATTTCCTATACGTTACATTCTAGGAAAATTGGGTCTGTGGTCACCCTGTTCACTCACTTCCCGGATAGAACTGTGTAAATATTACCGGAAATTAGTCGTATTGGTTTCCGTTCTCACACTTTTTCTTTTTCTCTCACCATCCTTTTCTTTTTATACGGATTCTCTGAACTAGGTTGATTTGTGGGGGAGTAGGTAGTTATCTAGAATTTCCCCCACTTTATCTCTGTTCAATATTGAGATCTAATACCTAGAATGTAAGGCCATCCTAGTTCGTTCTAGTTTTCTCATGTGAACGTGGATCGTGTAGTATCAGCACGTACTCGCCAAAATTATGCATTTAAAATGTCTTGGCATTTATTGAACTTGCTTTTCTTTATTTAATGCACTTATTAACAAAAATTTGGGAATAAGGAAGTGGAATCCTTTGGGTGTATCCCAGAGTTGATCACACAAATTTTCCTATAATAGGTATTCTTATAATATAATGTGGTTGGAATTCGGTGTTTTTCTCTCTTTCCACCAATCATATTTTTTTCCATCGATCACACCTCTTCTAAATAAAAAATAAATGGATGGGTGGAGGTTTATGGTTTAATTTTAAACGGATTATTATGGGATAAAACTGCCTTTCACCTAACTAATTTAGTATATATCATGGTTGTGGATGTATGTGTGGCTGCAACGTGGTGGAAAGCGTCCTAGTCAAGTTTATTCAGATTACATTTGTCCAGGCATTCTAAGGCATCTCTTTGTTCCTGTTTTAAGGTCTTTTCTTAAATTAGTTCTTAAGAGTTAAGAGACCATTGAGACTGCTCATTTATGTTAGCAGTTTCATATCCCATTCTTCCTCTTTCACCTCTTTTCAAGATAGCCCTGCATTTTCCGGTTTGGCCTTGAATAACGAGTAGTTACCAATATTTCTAAAATCGTATTAGAAATGTTCGAACGTATGTCAAAGTCTAACTATTAACAATTAAAAATACAATCTGTTTTTGCTGCATTCTCCATTGGATGGTTGGTGGCTTCTTTCCTTGCCATTAATTTGGCGCTTGAAGAACTTCTTAAAGCCGATATTGGATTTATTTCATTTCATATAATCCCAAAAAGTAAGCCGTTCTACCTTCTTTACTTTTTGACTCGTCAGTGAATATCCACCTTGATCCGCTAGAAATCCGTGGAAGATGTACATACGTACGGGAGAAGCACACCTTTGCTGTAATAAACGGACCAAAACTAGGAATAATCCTATTTATTATCTCAGAAGTATTCTTTTTTATTTCCTTTCTCTGAGCATTCTTCCACAGAAGATTATCCTCAACCGTAGAAATCGGAATAACCTGGTCCCCAAAAGGAATTCTCGCTTTCAAACTTAATACATATCCCAATACTAAATACTATAATTCACCTATGTTCTGTAATTACAGTAACATGAGCAATTCGTGCTAGTTGAATGATTTTATGTCATAAAATCATAGGTAAATAAATAAATAAAAATTAGTACTAAGCATATTGAATTCGGTACTACGGAATAAAAATGTTAGCCTGCCTACTAAAACAATGATTCATAGCTCTTTACTTTTGGTTACAACCTTTTATGCCTGCAAAACTTAGACAATAAAAAAGAAAATAGCTCGCAAGCTCTTAGCCCTAGAAATGGATTTTTGGAGGAGAAGCTGCAGTGTTTCGCGTTTGCAGCGAATTCCAAATATCCAAATAAGGGATCAGAAAAAATCTGTTGTTTTCATTTGAAACAAGAAGATTGCTCTGGTACGGTCATGTAAAGAGAATGGGTAATGAGCGTTGGCCGAGGAAAATGTTAGAATAGAAGCCAAGTTGACGAAGCCAAGCGAGGTAGGCCCAACAAGAGGAGGATGGAGTACATCCAGGAAGGAATGGCGGCACAGGGGCTCCGTGAAGAAGATTGGAATGATAAGAATTGTTGGATGGAAGGGATTTTGGTTCCATCACATGACCTATTAGGTCATCAAGAGTGAAGGAAAAAATTACTGTGGCTATTCCTATTCAAAATCGCGAATAGTTTATATACATAGTGGTAGAGAACAGTTTGTCTCGATTGGTCAGATGTAGAAGGTATTTTGAATTTGTGAATAAATATTGTATGAACGTTGATGTTTTCTTTAAACTCCACTATTTCTCCGTCCGCACTCTGGTAGCAATTTTAGGATTTATTTTTTATTACTTTATTGGAATTTGCAACTGCAGGTGCAATTGCTTCTGCAAGTTAATAATATGACTGACAATGACATGAAAGGAGTTACCATCCAACGGTGGCACTCCAGATGAATTAATTACTAACTTCTCCGGCCCAGTATGTCAGTGGCCAGTATCGTCTTAGACGATGTATGGGATTATCAGAGAGATGTAAAGATGAGAGCTGGCATATTAGAGATTTACGATGAGCGAAAGTTACTTTTAGATCGGATTGGATGGTTCTATTAGATGCTCAAGATGAGACATTGGTTATACGGCTTAGGATTTTTGACTGTAAAGTATGGAGACGATAGATATTGAAAAGCTTGGCTAACCACCTCACAGTTCGAGTCCGTAAGTCTAAATCGGTCAGTAGCAAGTCATTTGTCACTATATAATCCACGGTATCATACTGTGTTAGTGCATAGCAGTACAAACTGATTAAAGAAAACTAGAGTTCGAATGACACACATCTGAAGTGTTGATAATGTTTTGGCATTTTTGTAAATTTTCTTTCATTTTCCACATAAGAAACCATTTTCAAAAAGAATTTAGATGTTGTTGTAAGAAGTGAGTCGATTGAACTTGGCCAGAATGAGGCGAGAGAATAGCTATGTCATTTGCTGTGGTTTGAGGATGTGTTGGAAGGTCTGGAGTGTTTACTATGAAAACGACAGGTCCAAGAAAACTTCCATGAAGAACCCCTGCTTATAAAGGGTGAAAAGAACAGTTTTTTGTTCTTTGACTAACACAGAAATAGCGATAAGAAAGATATTATGATATAATAATTAAATAGTAAGTGTGAGGTAGAATATTTTTGAGTTTCCAGGATGCCAAACACGGTCAAATGCTTGCGTACTATAGAGAAAGGCAACTGAGCAATACTGCTTTCGCTAAAGATAAGAAGCGATAGGATGTCGGGGACGGAGGAGGATGGCTTATATACTTTACTATATTTAGTCATATTAATACTCCGGTAATGGATCCCAGTATCACAATGCACTTCAGCTTATCTATATGGCTCCTAACTATACACTACACCAAAGGGCAAGCGAATGAAACATAGGTAAGCAAGTTAAGAACATAAAAGCCGGAAAAGTTAGATGTTGTAGTTTGAAGATTGACACAATGGGAATGCAAATTTAGCTTACAAGCAAAGTGTTGATTGAGGCATACTGAATCCTTAAATAAATTGAATTCATGAATGATCCTTTCTCTGTTCTGTAACAATTTCATATTGATATTTATATTCTTAATCACAATAATATATTATTCTTTTTTGAAGACTTCTTTTTAATAATTTTCAAACCAAATATTACTAGCGATCAAATCAAGTAGAAAGCTCCTTCAGACATTTCTGAACTTGTCATTTCAGGCTTCCCTAAATGTCTTTCCACCATCTGTCTGTACAATATTAAGAACAGATAAATATTGTGTAAAAATACCATATTTGTTGAAAATTTGTCCATTATTTGTCGTAAAAATTGGAATAAGAAAAGTACTTTGAACAATTTTTTATTGAATTACATAAAGTTAAAACTTAGCAAACATTAGTAATCAATACAAGGTTTAAGTTTAATTTTATAGCTGCACACGTTATCAGTGTGTTTCCATCATTTCTGTATTTAATCATGATATTTGCTAGCAATTTCAATGTATTGTCTAAATGTTACAAATAATCTTCAATCTAGTATAGCGGGGGTAGTAACAAATCTGAGCTTGACAGATATCACTGGGTCATTTAGCGATATGTCAATTGGAGCGGGAAACACTGGTGAGACACAGTGCTTTCTCTGTTTCATTTAGAAATAGAAAGGGGGGATGAACAATCCTACTAGCTACAGTAGGAGGGAAGATAACGTTCAGATCAGTCCGGATGTTGATTGTGTCTACAGAGTGACAAACTGTCGTGTGCTACTCTCTATAAGTCCAATGTTGAAGTGATGCTATTACCAGTGCCAGTAGATCTGCTACCATTTGGATGGGTTGTATAACGACTGACGTCAGCTTCGTGACAGGTTAATCCCGTTCACTAGAGAGTCTAGTAGACACTTACTAGCTTGACAAACTCTTAACAAAAACATTCCTCATACTGTACCTCCCTTCTGCTTTACCACTATCAAAGTATTTCATGTGATCTTAATTCATTTTTCCAAATTTAGAAAAATATTCATTATTTTTGGAAAAGTTTCAATGATTTTTTATATTCTTAAGTTACACTTATCAAAATAAAAATCATGCATCAATCAATGAAACAACATTTTCAAAAAAAAAAAAAATGGCTTTATCACAATTATGATTAAAATTTCAGATATAGAAAATGAAGGCAGAAAGTACGAAATACTCCTCGTAGAAGGAAATTGACCAGGTACTCCTTCAGGAATCTTGACTTCCGTGCGGGTGTCCTAGTCAAAAAATACTTACACTGATACCTCCAATACTCACACAAAATTCATACATAGAACCTGCAATGGTAGTTGATGTGTACTAGTATGACGATGGGGGGGTTTCGGTAGCTCTTCTCAATGAACCGGGGTGTAACATGTGCCAGTAGGTGCTTTCATTTAACTTTTGGCTGTTCCCTAGAGTGTAGTAAGTGCTGACCTGGGTAATTCCAGTGACGCCATAAGTGCCCTTCAGTGGACACTTCCATAGTTTTCACTTGGGCCTTTGAGTTAGAGAACCAAGTACCCCTAACGGACCTGAATGCGTCTTATCCCCTAGCCTCTGCGGATTAAGGCTATTGGCAAAATTTTGTCTTCTTGTTCAATAATTGTATTCCATCGTCTGATCATAAGCGTTATCTTGGCCTATATCTAGATAAGTGACTTTCTAATATCCTCACGCCAGCTTATACATTTATACATTCTAAACTTAACTAAAAGTTAAAATTCTTAGCTAGAGTACCTGACATATGTTTAAACCAGACAAATCAGGTATAGCTAGTCTTTTTATTTCTAATCTAAAAAGATCTAACTAACTCGTACTCTCTGTAACAGCCGAACGATCGAATATTAAAACAAAAGTCCAACTTTTTATTTAAAATCCCCCGCGCATTGTAAATATTTCATTTTATGCCGGTAAATTAAGCTATTCACAAAGATCTCAAAATTCGATTATATCTGAACTGTTTAAATATCAGTACAATAAATTATACCAGTAGATACTTATGTTAACACATTAATCTTTTAGCAGAAGGGCTGTTTCTAACCACAATTTCCTCCACGTCTTCGTGGAGACTGATGCGCCGATGTCCCCACGACCACTGGTTGACTAATGGTAATCATCATTGGATGACCACACTGCCAGATTTTCACCTCATTTGTATATGCCATCTGCCTTAATTGCATGTTAGGTCTCTAGCGCATTTGTCAATATTCGATATAACTTAATAAAAATTAAATAATAAGTTGCTCACTTTTATTAATTATGATCTAGTTGTAAATGAAAAGTGACTGAAAAAGAAAGAATTGGAACAGCTACTGCCAAATTTATTAAACAAATCTGACTCGATATTAGATTAGATTGTTATTGGAGATTATGACACTGCGACCTGAAAGACCTACTGTGTCCCCCAGAGCCTCTCAGTGCATCGCCGGCCTCCAGACAGTGATCTCCCGTTACAGACAACACTATCTATCACCGGACAGTGGGCTGTAGAGGCTTATAGAATGGCTTAAAGGAAAGACTTCTGGAATGGTTGTGGAAGGTAGGTACTGTACTAATGGATTGGGATGTGATTCTAGGTTAATATGGAATTTTTTATAGCGGTTTTGAGCAACTTGAACCTCTATATATATAATATACTAGCTAACCCGACCACGCTTCGCAGTAGCTAAGTCTGATTTTTAGACTCACGCAGTGACCATGCGTGATTTTGATAATTTGTTTCGATGCTTTGAAATACCCTGTCTATTAATTCTTCTTTTGACTGTACAATGTTGCAGAAATTTGATGGGAAGGTGATTTTTCCCGTTTTGATTTGTAGGAGCAGTGCCGTTACCGAGTTCGAGTAATTGTCTTGAACATATGGCAGCCGTTGGATCGTTTTGAAGTTGGACTCTCATATTCGTTGTTAAATAAATTATTTTTTAATGTGCTTCAAAGAGTTGAATATTTCAAGCAGGCATGCAATTCATCAGCTGGTATTGAGCGAGATATCACAGGAAGCGTTTGCCTGAAGTGACCGGCTAGTAACACCAATGCTCCACCAAATGGAACCTGATTAATTCGCAAGTCTTTCAATGTATGGTCTAATGCTTCCAATGACTTCTTATAAGCTGTTGTACACTCATCCCATACAATGATTTTGCACACCCGAAGAACCTTTCCCATTCCTGATGTTTTAGAAATGTTACATGTTGGGTTTTCTGTGAAGTGCATGTTTAAGTCATGACCGTTTAAAAGCTGAATGCGCTGTTCTACCTCCTTCCATCAAACGTAGCAGCAATACCTGAAGAAGCAAGTGCTAAAGCAATATGGCGTTAGAACAGATTTTAGCTCGGAATTTCCCGTTTCCGTGGGAACTTTGGAATACACGTACTTACATGTAGTTGAGAAAGATGTTCAGAGAGTGAGCCACCATCGCAACTCGCCTGAGTTTGTCTATTTCTGCCAACCTCGCGAAACGCTCGGAGAAGTTCCCGTTTCCGTGGGAACTTCGGAAAAAAAGTATATATAAACATTCTTATATAGAAATGTAACGCTGTGTAAAAATTTCAAGTCAATCCATCGACTATTTTTCGAGTTTTGTGGCCACAAACATACGGATGCTGAATTTATATATATATATAGATTAATTTTATTAATTAATTAGTATAATTTTATTTATTACCTTCTCTTGGTTGTACTAAAAGCAGGTAAAAAGTAAATGAATACTAACTTAAAAAATAAATAAAAAACAATGAAATGATTGCATTCAATTGGTATCTCAGCAACTGTTGATTTTGGAAAAAGAAAAATAAAGTGAAAATTGTTTCAGTGATTGGGCATTATTTAAATAGTTTCGATTAATAAATAAATATTTATTCGAAACTCCAATAATGGAAATAAATATTTACTATAGTTACTTTTTATTTACATCTTCTTTTTTTTATTAGCTTTACAAACAAAATAGGACCTAGGATATTTGAGGTTTATACGTCTGTCTATGTTTATTTAAATATGTGTATTTTCTTATACATAACATATGAATATCGAACCTATTAGATGAATTCTGTGACGGTTTTATGTCACACTTTTTGATACCCCTGATTCTGTTGGAACCGCTGACTGATTTGTGAAAGTTTCTAATAACGGCAAGCTCCTAGAGACCACGATTCCGCCGAGTTTATGTATTATATGTTTGAGTGGGGGGACACTCCGCTACTTGCTCTTATCTTATAATGTATATAGGTTGTGTATGTAGAAAATTATTGTATTATTAGCTTTATTATCTATCAATATACTAATTTCATGTTATCTTGCTTTCTTTTATTTTTTCTGTAAATATATTCTGATAGAAGGGAAGTGAATTATTGCATGGACTCAGCCCTTTTCCCCTAGCATAGCTGAGGATTTTATTCTATTTATAAATAAGGTGATTGGTAATCTATCTTCTACTACCTTTAAAAGAAAAATACCTTAGAAAATCTGGCCCAACTACCAGCCACTATAGTATATAATATATATATATAGGGGCGGGTGTTGGTGTATTGGTTATGAGCATGGACTTGTAAGTGGGAGGACCCCAGTTCGAGTCCAGCGTATAACTAAATTTTATATTTGTTTAAAAAATGTTAATAGTAAAGTAGGTGCTTCCGCCCCCGTCCACGACACCTAATTTGGTAGTTGGACGTTAAGCCCGCCTGAAAAAATAGGCATTACTTTACTTTACTTTATATATATATATATATATATATATACATATAATGTGTGTGTGTTTTGTGTTTGTGAGTGTGAATGTGTTAGAGTAATTAGCATAAAATAAAATACATGAAACTCGTACGTTATTTTCCGTAAATTTATAAACAGACGAACTATCTGTTAGGTTACTAGGATACTTAAGGAGCTTAACCTGAAGGAGGTTCTGTAGAAAGAATGTTTATCTGAGACAACTGCTAGGGTGCAGTGGGAGCCTGCGGGCACCCAGGAGGCATAGCACAATAGATCGTAAGGTCGCACTGCATTGGTCTCCCTTCAAAAAAAAAAACAAACAGAGGATCTTCAGTTATTTTGTGTGTTCTTCTGTATTCTGAGAACATTTATACGCATCAGCTATATCTAGTGACTACCTGAATTTTCATAATGCTTAGTAAATTTTTATTTACTATATTAATTGCAATTGAAATGAAAGATTTCCACGCTATCGGTAAAGTTGGACTCGTAGACATAGTGTTTACCAAGTTTCATGTAGATCAGTCATGTTTTCATTGCAGAGGAGAGGTCTCCTACCTATGGTGCATCATCTACCCTCCTTAGAAGGAGATATATTTCTAAGAGGAATGAAATGTTTTTTGGTGATGTTGTATTGTATGTTTGTAGTACCACGAGCGGTGTAGTAAAAGGGCTTGTAAGTGTATATGTTTAGGTTGAGAAGTAATAAGAATAATTAAGTAGTCACCACTGCCAACAATAAATATATTCTGTTAAAATAATAACTACAAGTTATTTGCAAGAATTTATAAACTTATTAATATTTTGTGAAACTGCCACTGATTTTTAGAGAACGATTCCTGAAGTGTTCTGGCTTTGGAAGCAGAATGCAAACTGTGTTGTTTGAACGCAAAACTGTATTAATTTAACGGATTTTTGTGCCTTTGATTCCCAACAATAGCAATGATCTAGATTGTAGTATACCTGGTTCTATCCCCATCACTGAATACACTATTTGAACTATCTAATTTTCACAAAACTATTTTCCAAAACTATTTATTTTTGCATTTCTTCTTCCACTACAGGAAGATATATTTCTGTTGGAATTTTTTATATTTTCGAAATATCTAGCTAAATATGCCTACTTTTCGACTATTCTGGAGAGGGGATATCTGCAATTGACAAGATATTTAAAATGATGTATAACACGATTGGATTCCCCATAGACCTTATTCCAAACCATTCGCGGGCAGTAAACTGAAAGATTACCATATATGGAATATGGCAACCCCCCCTTGTGTTATACATCATTAAGAAAGCGGAAACAGGAAAACAGATTAATGATATTAGCGCCATTAAATGACAAGGACACAATACTAAGTGTTAATTCATTTCAGAATGTATTCTGTTGGTTTTTGTAATTTAATTATAAACTTCATTCCTTTCTAAAAAAAAAAAAAAAAAATGCTTTTAAGCAAAAATAAAGTACCAGTAATAAATAGGCTGCCCTTAGGAAGGAATATATAAAAAAAAATCAATGCTCATTGACATAAGTATTTCATTGAGTATCGATTCTGGGCTATTCTAATATTCAGAGAAGCTTCATAAGAACTTTGTGCATTCTAACAGTTTAGTGTGTATGATTCTTTGAGGACTTTACCTAATCTAAGATAAACTATTGTGTTTTCGTTATTCTTATAAAACATGGTTTTTTATTTATTTGTTAAATAGTACACTTCCCAAAAAGTTGAACATTGAAAAATACATCGATGATTGGATAAATATCAAGATCAGTACATCAAAGTGAAAACATCATCATCGAACATAAATATATCGATGTAGATTGCCCCTTACCATTGATAAAATCTTGTTTTAAAAATCCATATATATATATTACATTTTATGAATTATTTAACGATAAGTTTTGTACTGTTCTGCGTTGTTAACACTATTTGGGTTAAACAAGGCAAAGGTTGTTCAATAGTTTCTCCAAGTTTCCTTGATAGTCCTAAGTCACGTATTAACTGATTAACCTTTCGTATAGTAGACTTTTTATGTGGAAAACAAGTTGGCCTTCGAAACTACAACTTATAATCAGAGTTGCATTTTATGTTGGGGTTATCTTTTCTGTAGTTTCGTTGTTTCACTAAAACGTGAGCTATCTTCTCGTTTCCTTTGGTTAACCTCAATATATACCATGATTTTTGCAACTAATGAACTCCAAAAATTACTTTGGAGACTGAGGCACTTCACGTGATGTAATGCCTAGAGAAAGAACGCCTGGCAACCATACCTCAGCTATTTGAAATCTGTTCCTTTTCCACGCAGAATGACTGCTTAAAACAAATGAATTTAGATATATATCTAAATTAATACTAACTGCTGTTAGAGTAAGTATGGGGATCGCGTCAAATTTTCAATATTAAGTTTCAACAAAAGTACAAGTGGTGAGGTCCTCTGAGTCCAAAAAAGTGGATTTTAGAAAATGGTCTATGTGTGTGCATATGTATAGGAACAGCATAGCTCAAAGACGAAAAATCGCTCAAAGACGCATAGATCAGAGACGAAAGTTTATACTTGACATTCCGTTTGGGTATCATCACGGGATCCAACAAGAAATTAGTGGTCAAAATTCCTCAACCGGACCTTTACGATAATTTGATATGATAATTCCACTTTAATGAATGGATTTATCAGTTTCTGCGTTTTTCTCAAAAATCGCACCAAGGATTTCCTTTAAACTTGGAATTATATTAAATACAGTATAGCATTAAGAGCTACAACTTTTATTTCAAATATTTCTCGGTAACAATTCCTTTGAAGTAAGATTTTAGGAGAGGGGTGGAGTTATGTTTTCCTCTAAATTGCTAGTTCAATTTATTTGATAATTGCGTCATCCAAATAATATTAAATATGTTGCCAATATTTCTAGTGTGCCAAAATTTTTGTGGGTGTTTAATATAATTGTAGGGGTAGTGAACCCCCACCACTCATCCACACTAGCGAGTGAACTCCCACCACGCATCAGGATGATGTAGGGGTAGTGAACCCCCACCACTCATCCACACTAGCGAGTGAACCCCCACCACGCATCAGAGAGAAAGAGCCCCTCTCGAGAGAGAGGAGAGGGGATATATATACGAGAGACAGAGTCAAAAAGAGATATTCTGTTCACAGTCTCACACTTGAATTGTACACATCGTTTAGCCACGTCAGTCAGTCTGTTCAGTTCTTGTAGTGTAAAGTATACAGTCCTTGGCAGTCAGTCATATACATATATATCAATTATATATCTAATACCGATATTGAGGTGTTATTTATCTATCAACATCTACAACCAACATCTCCTCCTACAACCATTACATAATTAATATACGGCAAAGCTAGAAGAGATGACCAGGAGTAGGAGAGAAGACGCAGTCTTTACTTCTCTTGTTTGTCACCAGTGGCGTCATACAAGTTAGTCCAAGAATAGAGAGAACAGAAGCGAACGTATTGAAAAATTCTTCAGTAATTTTGTGTGTTCTTCTGTGTTCTGAGAACATTTATACGCATCAGCTATATCTAGTGACTACCTGGATTTTCAGAATGCTTAGTAAATTTTTGTATACTATATTTTAATTGCAATTGAAATGAATGATTTCCACGCTGTCGGCATAGTTGGACTCGTAGACATAGTGTTTACCAAGTTTCATGTCGATTAGCCATGTTTTCATTGCAGAGAAGAAGTCTCCTACCTATGGTACGTCATCTATCCTACCATAGTAGGAGAGACGGCCAAATGTAGTGAATTTATATTTTGTTTCTGGAATAAATGAGAATGTTTTTATTTTGAAAAATAACATATTTTTGTAGATAATAGTAGTTGACATATTATGTTTTATAAGAATTACCTCTTTAATATATCTCCTATATTTTGATACAGGGCATAACGTTGGAATGTGTTCATCTCTACAAGCTTTACCCTAATTGATAATTAATAATAATATATAATAAAATTGCCATAATTAATTAATATAAATAGCCAAATATAAAATGGAGGGCGTTGTATTTCTGCCTAATTCTCTTTTGCTTTCTTTTTCATCAATGGAATGAAAATTTTGAATTTTTTTCTGTATAGTTCACATTAATTTGATAAAACATTAAATATGTTAAAAATAACTTGATTTTTTTCATTTTTGTTATACAAAAATTTTATTGCACAATTTAATAATTTTTTAAAACACCTACGAAGGGAAAATTAGTACAACAATTTTTAAACTAGTTGTTTCAAAGAAATAATTATCTATAAATAAGTAAGAACAATTTGTAAATTATCTTACAGTGCAGAACAGAAGGTGTGAAATGTGGGTGTATGTTAGGCCAATCAGAAATTTACAATTATTATGTTAACCACGCCCACATTTGAAACCTTTACTTCTGCACTGTGATTGGCTAATTATTTATAGCTAATTATTTCTATGAAAAAACTAGTTAAGAATTTTTTTTACTAATTTTACCTTTTGTAGGTATTTTACAAATTATCAAATTGTGCATTAAAATTTATTTATAAAAAAAAAAAAGAAGCCAAAATTCAAGTTATTTTTTAGCATATTATTTATTTTTTTTATATAATTAATGTGAGCTATAAATAAAAACTCAGAATTTTCATTCAATTGTTGAATAAGAAGGCAAAAGAGGTGGAAATGTAAGACAAAGTGTAAGTCCGCCATTTTGTATTTGGCCGTTTATACTAGTGGGACGAAATAGAATTCATATTAAACACCTACAAAAATTTCTTCAAGGAATTCATAATTTTCAGTTATACAACTTTTCTTTGACCTGGAGTTTGTAGTTATACATTATATCTATTGTCGTCCTTAATTTTATTTAAGGATGCGCAGTCCACAAAGTATTGAAAGAATTGTATAGCTGCGAAATGGCAAACTTTTTTCACATTTACAATTCTTATTAGTAAGAATTGGTTAACCGCCGTCGGCATTTTTATGGAGAAAATCACAAAAAAGTAAAAAAACCTAATCAGTACACTCGCACTTCCGTTTATTCGATTTTTCTTCCAACTGGGAATTTTGGCAACTTATATAATTCTAAATAATATTATTTAGTTGATAAAATTATATAATAAACTGAAATAGCACTTTAAAGGTAACAATAATCGCACCCCTTCACTGAAAGGAGCTTAAATGAATTTTTCTGGATAAATATTAGAAATACTTATCCTTACTTATTAGAATATTGGTAGCTCTTTGTATGTATAGTTGATATACCCAAGTTTGGTGAAAATCGTTGGAGCCATTTTTGAGAAAATCACAAAAAAAATGAAAAAAAACTATTCAGTAAAGTGGCATTTTCAGTTGATGAATTTTGCCTGAAATCTTCGTGTCTGATGTGGTACTTACTTAAACGGAATAACAAGTTTCAGCTTACTGCTACTTGTTTCTGAGATATTCTTTTCACACACATCCAAACACACACATAAATACAATTTCTTCTGCAATGTAAATATTATTATTATCATTATTTTCTTTTTGAGATTTAAATATTATTTTGTATATTACTTTCATAATTATTGTGGAAAATTATTTCCTTTAATCTTAAAAAGTTTTTTTTGGAAATTCATTTTGGTTCTTTTGTGAAAGTAATCATTTTATATTTAAATTACAATTTAAAAATATTGCTTAACACATGCAATGTACAGTGTATGAGATATGTGTAAATAAACGTGTCCAGGACTTCGGACCTGGAGGAAAAAAAAACACTTACACACATACAAACCATTTTCTGAAAACCCCTTTTTTGGACTCAGGAGATCTTAAAACGTATATTTTCAGTGAAAACTCAATTCCGAAAAATCTCGCAATACTTCCTGTAAGAGAAAGTAAAAAAAGAATATAATAATAAATGCGTTTATTTGACATACATTTTGAAAAGTATTTACAATTTGACAAAAATAATACAAACACAAAATGCATGGACTTGGTCCGTCTGCAGAGTTGACTTACTTATTTAAAATTAAAACAAACTTTTTCTCATATTGAATATAAACTATAAATATTTATTTAAGTAAAATAATAATAATAATAATAATAAAATAAAAATATTCTTTGAAATTAAGAAAGGCAAAAATAAATATAAAATAAAAATACACTCTGATATTAAAATAGTAGAGAAGACTCTGATATTAAAATATTAAGCTGGAAACACATTTTATTTAGCACACATATAATAATTGGAAGTGAAGTGAAAATATGAAAATGAAAAGTGAGCTACAATTAAAAATTAAATTCATCTATCAATAATTTTCTATATTTCAGAGCCTTAATTACAAAGGCATATAAATTTTGCCAGTTTCTGCCATTTAAATATTCTAAAAAGTTAGCCCATTTCAATTTATTTACTTTCAAATATGTTAATCTCAATTCACTTAAAATAGGGCATTCTGCAATAAAATGAAAGATGTCCTCCATAGCAGAAAGATTGCATAGTGAACACCCTACGTTCCTCAGATCTAATAATTGAGTGATTTAAATCCAATAATTCACCCCTTACTTTCATTATAACAGACATAAAATGTCGTTTATTTTTATCCATTAAGTAGTTATTTTTTAAATTTTGAGTTTGCAACTGTTTATATAATACATAGAATTTACTTTTATCTCGTTTCGAAATTAAATACTTTTTAAAGTCCAATTTGAAGACTTCGATAAATTGAGCTAAGTATTGCTTATTACTTGTGTAAACCTCTATAGCTTTAAAATTATGTCTGTCGCATAATTCTGAAATTATTTTAAACCACCAAAAAAAAAAAGAATTTATTGTATTATTGTAAACCTAATGATGGCTCTACTTGAAGAACATTCGTTAAACCATACGTAATTATATGCATTTTTGATAAATGACCAATATTAGTGAATAATTAAAGTACCTCAACATCGGATAATTCACTGTAAACTGAAAAATAATAATTAACAATCATTTTTTTTTTCTCCAGGTGATGTGAAACGGGATCATTGTAACAAAACTGTGGACATTTACGAAGATGTTACTAGTCCTGAAGTGACCACTGAAAATTGGGGCCGCCCAATGACATGTTGGTATAGATTTCGATCATTCAGAGGAACGCCTCGTGATTGGATATTGAGAATTAGATTCAAAAAATTCAAAGTGGGCACACTTCTCAACGCTACCGATTGTCATGGCGGTTATTTACAGGTTAGTAAATAGATTTATTTAATTGTTCAATAATTTTTATTATTTATTCGTGAATGAGTATGAAATTATATTTAACCTACCTATGTTGAAAAGCTAAGTTCCTCACTAACAATAATTATTATGTAATTATTATTAGTGAGGATCATTAATATTACATATACCTCTATATTATGGTTGTCATGAGATTGTTCGACTAGCTTGTCAATGATAATAAAACCGGCCTTAACTTTAATGCCAAAAACATTTGGCCATTGCTGTTAATTTGACATGAATATAATCGTAGATTTGACAACTCCAAATCGATTAAAAGTTACATAATATATATTTTATTACAAATATATTCTAAATATTTTACTTTGAATGGAATTGTTTAGAGATAGTTTATTTGCTAAATGCAGGAGTTTGTTGTCACGATATACTTAATAAGGTAGATTTGGTTAACCTTAAGAGACAGAAATGAGACAAAGAACAAGAGAGAATCTCATTACTTTTCCAAAGGACTAATACAACAAGGACACCCATTATCTCCACTTTTATGTAACTGGCGTTCAGAGAGAAGGCAACAAAAACCTTAAGTAAAAACCTTATCCGATTGTACAATTTACTATAAGTTAAGCAAAAACAGAGTATTAAATAAATAAATATAAGTTAAGCCAGAACTTAGCTTATGAAGATGATGTTATCATATCGGCATGAAACACGAGCATTTGCAAAGTTTTAAAAGAATTTGAAAAAGCAATGGTCCAGCTCACCATGCAAATAATTAAAGTAAAGTTTATATATAGATGATCACAGAAAAAGAACGAAATAAAGAAGAAGTGGTTCTCCAAGGATAGCAAAGCTTTGAAGCACATGGGACTAGGAGCAATTGTCTAAGAAAAATTTGAAATATCTAAAGAAATAAAGCCAGAATCAGAAACGGGAAAAGAGCAGTACTTAAAGTGAGTGGTAAGCAAGAGCGAAGCCATTTCAAAAAGAAATTGTAATTAAGTTAAAATTATATCAGTATACAATTCTTAAGAAAGAAACGTGATTAAAACTACCTAAATTTGACATACTATGACTATCTCATAACAATGAGTATTTACTTCAATAGAGATATTAAGCAACACCTCATGATGTAATGTTAGATTTAATAGGTAAGTTCCAATTTTATTAAAATAATCATCAAAAAACCACCAGTAATTGTCGATACCATTTGAATTTTCCTATAACATCAATAACATAATTAACATTAACATATTTAATTAATGCAATTTGACAGATTTTTTTTTAAGATCCTCAATATCTTGTGTTATTGGTATCCAAAGCCTTCTATATGCAACCCGGTGTCGAGATAATATTCTGTCGTTATAGAAACACTATCCATCCAAGTACAGGTTCACAGTGAACGGTAGATGCTTCCAGGGTGAGAAAATCTATGGACAGCACCGCCTGAATTTGCCTGCAAATCAAGCGCGCTATCACTAAGCCGGTCCTGATGTGAGAATATATATATATGAAGATTGTGGAATTATACTGATTAGAATATAACTGATTCGAGAATCCAAATATTGATATTTTCACAGTCAAACAAGCATTATTAGTACAGCCAAATTATACAGTTATGTACCATTAACCATGCAAGATTGCTTATGTGCATTCTCTATTAATTATTCCATACTTTTCTCGCTAAATTTTATTTACAATATTCTATTGTTTCAATACTATTGTTGCACCACTCAACCTAACTAAGATTTATGATAATGACAATATTGTTACGCTCTAATTCTTTCTAAAAGAATTATTGTTTTTTTTTTATTTATTCTTTTGTTCCACTAAAGAATCGTCAGTTTTATTTAATATAAATTAATACTCAATGGCTGTATTAAGAGAGTAAAATTATTATATTTGGGATTCGAATGTTTGTTATAATTATCAATAGTTAAAGTATTCCGTGAATGTTGCAGCACTTTCAGAATAGTGGCAATGTTACCATCATTCTTTGCGTTATTAAAATATTTCATCAACTGCTAAAACGTTTAGAATGTAGTAATTATTACTGTATTAAAAACAGTTACATAATTACTTTATTCTTTGGACGATGTATTCTAATAAATTATAAAATTCTAATTAATAAATAATTAATAATTAAAAATTAATAATTCTAAAAGATTTTTAGAAAATTTCATTATTTTTTGGAATTAAATTGAGTTTGTGTTACTTATTTCTATAAAACTGTTTATGGTTTAGCTAATGATCTAATACCAACCATTTAGAAACTTTTTCTATTTAAATCTTCTTGTTATTTGGAACATAATCTTTTAAATAAACAAACTAAATATGTACCTAGCCAATATTCGTTCTAGATAGCGGCTTAGATTTGTGGCCTTGGTTAGAGCGGAGATCAAGAGAGTAATATGGTTTATATGGAAGTTGAATTTTTTATAACGAGTTAACCAAATCGGATACGAAAGAATTATTGTCGTAATTACAAAGAGGGAAATTGGAGGCGTATTAGGAAATATCAATGATTCCACAGATTCTTACGTTGCGATGTGAGGATATGACAAATTTTGGAGGGCTTGGAAAAAGGGTGTAGAGAGTATTTTGAAGCTAGGTGGAAAGAAACAATTTCCCTAGTTCAAGTAGTAGCAGTTTATGCCTTTTCATAACCTTACGCTCCCAAGTTTACTGTTGGAATTCTAGATGAGACGAGAGGTTTATAATTATTACTTATTTATTGCAGGAGTGTAAAAGATGTGTAATTATTTTTATTTGTTTTCATTTATGTCAGTTTCAATTTTATTTAAATTGTTCACTTGCAGTTTTTGGAGCTGTATTTCATGATTATTTAGATGATGTTAGACTCCCAGAAAAAAGGACTTGAAAAAAGAGTTGAGTGTTGTGTGTTATCAGCGTTAGGTGGACAGAATTCTGAAATATCCACAGGATTCTAATACAGAGTCGATGAGAATATTTGCCCAGGTAATCTGCTAAATCCAAATCTTTGTAGGATGAATGGAGGAAAGGCCAATATAATAAACCAATTCAATGTTGTTGCCTTTTAAACGATTGCTCCCAGTTTATTTGGACGTTTAGAATTTTAATAGTTTTCATGGTCGTGCAGCTGATATGTCACGACGATCCCCAAACTGCAGCACCATGTGAAATTTGATTAGAGGTTCTCTTCTCCAAGACAAGCTGTCTTTTTTGCTGCTTTTGGATGAATAATCGCATCTACATACATTACGGAAAGAAATAGCATAAAGCTAAAAGATATGAAAGCTGACAATGAAAGAGGTCGAAGAAGGTTTCCCTTTAGTCAGAAAAAAGAAACTGAAAACTGGTACCTAACGACATGGATTTCTGGCAGAGATCTGCGTAAATTTTCCGAACAAAATGAATGAGTGCTAAATGATAAAGAAATGGGGAAACAATGAAATTTTGGAATTAGCAGTGAAAAATTAGGATAGCAATAGAAATTCGGTGTTAGAAAGTTTAAGCAAGAATGGTTTAGTCAAAATAATTCTGTTGGGAATGGCTGGCAAAGTAGGGAAAGCGAACCCATGAGAAGGTGGAAAAGAAGCAACCGGGGTTCAAGCAACCGAGTTCCTGCTATGAATGAAAATATTGTGATTAAGTTTTATTGCAATAAAAAATCCTTAAACATTAAAAAACTAATTGAAGAGAAGTGATTGAAATGAGGATAAATATCGTAGCTTAAGCCGACGTACTCGTATTTGTACAGCTTGCCAAGAAACTGCTAATACAATTAAAACTTGTTATTGTCTTAGGATAATTCAACATTTAGGACTTAAATATTAATTTATAAAATTGTAAAAGAAAAATAGTTTGTAATAGTAAAATTATCTATTGAATTGTAAATAAATATAAATCTTGATTTAACATTACACTTTAAATTAAAAAAGCGCCAGGCTTTGACTTAATTACATCAAAAATCCTATCTCATCTCCCAAATAAAGCAATAGTACTTCTTACAACAATATACAATTCAGTTCTCCGAACCACTTACTTTCCTCTAGAATGGAAATTCTCTGTAATAAAAATGATACCTAAACCCTCCAAACCTCATCATCTCCTAACTTCCTACCGACCGATAAGTCTCTTACCCCTGATGGGTAAGATTCTTGAAAAACTCATCCTCAAGAGAATTCACAATCTCCTTGAAGACCCAACCATCAGTTCGGATTTCGAAGCCTACATTCCACCGTTCACCAATGCTATCGCGTTGTAGACGTCATCGCTTCCTCTCTTGAGCGAAAACAGTATTGTTCTGGGGCTTTCTTAGATATTGCGCAAGCATTTGATAGGGTATGGCACCAAGGGCTGCTGTGGAACTCAAGAGCATCCTTCCTTATGCCTATTACCTCATCCTTAATTCTTACCTCTCACACAGATATTTCGGTGTAAGTGTTGGGCACTCCTTGTCTTCCTATTACCTTTTAGCAGCTGGTGTCCCACAGGGAAGTACCCTTGCTCCCATTCTCTTCACAATATATACTGCCGATATTCCAACCAATCTGAACACTCATATCTTTACCTACGCAGATGACACAGCCATTCTTTCCCCACATCCCGGATCCTGTCCTAAGCACACGTAACCTTCAGCAACATTTGCAATCCCTAGAGAAATGGTTTTTGCAGATGGAGAATGAAGGTTAACGTCCAAAAAAGCAAAAATATAACGTTCACTCTAAGACGTGCCATTTGTCCTCCAGTTCATATGAACCACATCTTATTACCATGCGTTGATACAATTAAATATCTAGGACTCTATATAGACAAACGCCTGACATGGAACCCACATACAAGACTGAAACGAAACGAAGTAAGAAAACGTTACAGCCAACTCAAGCGACTACTAGACAGACGCTCAAAACTAACTTTAAACAACAAGTTACTTATCTACAATCTCCTATTAAAACCAATTTGGACTTACGGACTCGAGTTATGGGGCTCAACCAAGCGTTCCAACATCCACCGCCTCCAAACCTTACAATCCAAAATACTCCGTTGTATAACCAATGCTCCATTTTACGTTTCTAACCTGACAATACATTCCGATCTCCAGATTCCATTTATAAGTGACCTGGTCCAAATATGATACCGCAAATTTCACACCCGTCTCGCACATCATCACAATCCATTAATCCACCAACTTTCCTCAGCAGCCATTCCAGATAACCCTCCTCGACGACTGAGGCGGCAGTGGCCTCGTGATCTCTTATAAGTGCGCAGCGAAATAATGTGAAGGGTCACCACTGGGTGATTTCTCCATTCCCGGATTGTAAGTCATCTCATTTACTTGTTGCTGGTTACGCAAGCGTACCAGCAGTTGTAAATTTTCAAATAAATTAAAATAAAAAAGAAAAACAAAAAAAAATTACACTAAAATTGTCTCTTTAAAAACAATTTATTTTAAAACAATCAAACAAGGTCAATACAACTCAAAAACGGAAATTTGGAGAAAATTCAAACTTGAAATTCATTTAATTTAACCGGGGCTCCCTGGAATAAGATTTTGGTCAAAATCGGTCAACCAGATGTACTACTTTGCCGAATAGAATATTTTAGTTTTTGACAAATTTCTCAAAAATAGCCGAAAGAATAATTAGTAAAAAGATATTTGGTATATCAATTACACAAATAAAGAGCTTTTGTGCTAATATTTGAAACATTTTGCTAGACAAATTTACAGCTTTTCGAGAGAGGATAAGTTAGGCTTACCTCTAAAGTCATTTCTCAATTTTCGAATATACGATCTGTCTTCTTCAACAATATTAACTAGAATTAAATAAGTTGGCAAATTTCCGAGTTTGAAGAAAACGGGGTCACCAAAAGTTGATTTTAGTGAACGTTTTTTTCCTCAGAATTCACCGATTTTACTTGATAAAGTTACTAATGAATTTCTTTGACCATGCATACACATAAGGAGGTGAAAGCCATATTAGCTTAGGTTCCGCGCTTACAGGGCATCCATCATTAACTACAAAAATCTGTTTGTGTACCAAATATTACGAAATTCGTCGAAAACTGGAAAAAAAACTGTTCAGTAAAAGCGCACTTCCGGTTTACTAATTTTCTTGAAACTCGGAATTTTGGATATCTATTTATTTCTAATTAATTTTGTTTGGACGATAGAATTGCATAATCACCTATGACAACCATTTTAGAGGAAGCTGTAAGGCCCCATCCCTCCCGTAAAAGGGCCATTAAATGAATTTTCCCAGAGAAATGTTTTAAATAAAAGATGTAGATCATTGCATGTTTATTTTATATACGATGTTTCAAGAAAATCGCCGAAGCCATTTTTGAGAAAATTGCGAAAAAGTGAAAAATCATTTAGTAAAGTTTTGAAACAAACACACTTCCGGTTATCCGTTTTTTTTCAAACTCGGAATTTCAACAACATATTTAATTCTAATTAACATTATTTAGATGACAGAATTGTCTAATAAACTGAAAAAGCAGTTAAGATGAAAACCTTACCCCTCCCTCCCTCAAAAGTGTCCTTAAATGAATTTTCCCGGAGAAATGTTTCAAATAAAAGTTGTAGTTGTTAGTATGTGTAGTTGATATAACAAGTTTAAAGAAAATTGTCGGAGCCATTTTTTTAGAAAATCGCAAAAGGTAAAAAAAAAAATCTCGTTAAGTGGTATTTGCGGTTGAGGAATTTTGACAGATGACCCACTGTCGGATCCCATGGTGATAACTAAATAGAATATCAAGTTCAAAATTTCTACAATTTTTCGTTTTTGAGCTATGCTGTTCACATACATACACACAAACACACACACACACACACACAGAACATTTGCTAAAAACCACTTTTTTGTACTCAGGGGACCTCAAAGCGGATATTTCCGGTGAAAACTCAATATCGAAAATTGGACACGATTACAATACTTCTCTTACTAAGGAATAAGAGAAAGTAAAAAATACGTATCTAGATTTTTCACGAATAAGTAGATTTTAAGGGGGAGATTTTTCTTTAAAACATAATCCCGAATAAGTAGATTTAGGAGGTGGGAGGTTTCTAGGCGAGCTAGAAGTTCATATTATCCTGAAGTGTCGTATTTGCAGACTAAGACAAAGTTGTAAATAACATTTATAATATTGAAACCAGTTAAATTTTTAGTAAAAGTACCAAGTTTGATGGTAATTTATCAATTTAACTATGTGAATTACAGTAACAGAAAATTGTGTGAATATTGCACACCAGATCTTTTTTACATTTTCCATACTGCTGGAACGAGAAAGTATTACGTACTTGTCAATTTTTCAAAATGAGTGTTCATTGGAAATTATGTTTTGAAGTCTCCTACAAGTACGAAACAAAGTTTTTGAATAAATAATGTGTATATGTACATGTCTGTCTGTCTGTGAACCATACATCTCCAAATACCCAAAAAATCACACACGTAGCTCATATTTGTTACTCTTTTTATATCCTCCACCGTATTATTATGACAATAAAATTTTGTTCAAAAGTCATCAATTGGAAATACGATTTAATTGAATTAATTTTTCAGTTTTTCCGATTTTCTCATAAACACCCATTTATTTGAATCACCTTTCCAGGGAAATGGATATTTTTGGAAGAAAAGCAACGTTAAGCTTTCCACTAAAGTACAACTTCAATTAAGTTTCAACCATCTGTATAATATGATAGTTTTTTTTTAGAACCATTGTTTGAATTAAAAAATTTAAAGAAAATAATGTTCATTGTACGGAATTAATCTACGACTTTCGGGAATTGGTTTTTGAGTTTTTTTGGAGGGAGTTTTTTTCTCAGTTTTCTTCAAAATTGGGAGGATTTCTGTACAGATATTATAGTATCTGCAATGTTTTTGGGTGGATGTAGTTCGTGTTGCAATGTGTAGGTAGCATGAGCGGTATTGAAAAAGGCTTGTATGTATATTGTTGAAAATGTGGGATGTGGGTCCGCAATACTGGATAACATCCAGTATTTTATCCGTCGTAGCATGCATATTAATTTTGTTCCTGACCGGTTTTGGATTTTCATCCATCTTCAAAGCCAATTCACCAAGTTCGTGTACAGAGTTCACTTCAACGAAATGTTTCTGTTGGAGACTCACACTTGTTGGTTGTATATATAAACGTGCACATATATACAACCAACAAGTGTGAGTGAGTGTACAGAAACATTTCGTTGAAGTGAACTCTCTACACGAACTTGGTGAATTTGCTCTGACCAGTCAGGAACAAAACTAATATGCATGCTACGATGGAAAAATATCGGATGCTTGTGTGTAAATGTTTTAGAAAAGGTATAAGTATTAAGATAACAAGTCACCACTGTTAACTATAAATATATTTACTTAAAGTAACAAATACAAGTTAATAGTAATGAACGTAAAAAGCTATATGAATATATGCAATTAAATATTTAGCTAGATTGATTTAAACTCAAATGTTTATAACTGGCAATAATGTTCTCTCTCGAATAAATACTGGTTGAATGCTTGGAATAGATTGATGAAATAATGATTTTCTTAGTAGTTAAAACCTGCCTTTTATATTTGATTCCTAGAAAGGGTTATAAGACAAAGTGTGGCCGAGTTTTCCGACCTCTCTTGTAACGGTATCTTGTATCTGAATAGTCCCTAACAATTCCAAGTTTATTTCACTGTACTAAAATACACTTGATTTTAAGTTAATTTTAATTATGCTTCACTCCGCGGTGTGCCAGGCGTCGGCAATCAGGCGATGCGAGATGTTGGGCTCCTCTGCCGCAAATGCGGAAGAGAGACCGAAACTCCAGCATATGTGCTGGGAAAATGCCCGAACAACATGCTTCTCGTCACTTGTCGACACCACAATGTCAAACTTAGGGTCATCGAATTATTAAAGGAAAAAGGATATGCATACTATGAGGAGGTCTACTGTGTTGACACGAACGGCGCTTCAAGATACGCAGATATAGTGGCATTCGATAAAGACAATCCATCTACCTTAGTTGTTGATCCTACGATTAGGTATGAGAATAACGACAGACCAGGCCAAGCGGATAAATGAAGAAAAGAGAGCAACTTATGAGAAGTGCATCAACTTTCTCCAAGAAAAGTTCCTAGACAAATTTGGAAAAAAGAACTGCAATTCACGGGCTACAGTTCGGCTCTGGGAGGACAATACCGGTGGCTACTGCAGAATTTTTTTATAACGTCGGCATTGACAAAGGGAATCTGACCCAGCTGGCGGAGCAAATTATATTGGATTCCCTGGGAATCCTGCATAATCACATCTACGGTCTTTGAGAAATCGGTTATTAAAATTGTTTCATTTAATGTCCTATTATGTTTCATTCTTTTTCTTCTTCTTGTTTGCACTATTTATTTTAGTTTTGTAACTTTTATTTTTTTCTGACTTGAGATTGTCTCGTATAGATTGATCGGTAATCTGTGTTTTTCCCAACTCAATTAAGTTGAGCAGCCACATTGACTTGGTGTAATCTCTCATTAAAATATTTTCCAAAATTATTTCTATCTTTTCATTTGCTTCTTCCACTACATAGCACTATTTATTGAAATATTTTTCTGAAAAAAAGAAAAAAAATAGAAAGATTTTTACGACTTCTGAGGAATTATGAGATGTTATAGTGCAAACATTGTTGGGGTTTGTTTATTTTATTATTAACGCTGCCTTCTATGGGTCTAACCAACATGTACGTCCAATATCTCTTTAGTTATGTTTCCGGTAATTAAATAAAATTTCAAGTTTACAGAAAATTATTAATTATTACAAGAGTATTAATAATTATAATGCAATAATAGAAAGTCGTATGTACATTCTTTATATTCTTTGTTTTTTAAAAATTCAAATTTTATTCTAAAAGAAGTAAGTGTAACTTCCAGGGAATTTTCATGATTACAAGGTAAAAGACTGAATCGCAATGTCAAACTCAATAAATGTTATGTACTTCGTTAAAAAAAAAAAAAAAAAAATTAATTTATGTTTATGAGAACCATTTCAAGTGGTGCCAGCAACCATTTTGTGTTTTTTAGACTTGGAAAAAGTATTTTTTTCCAGCCTCTCCAGTAGAATATCTAAGTGAGCATTATAGAGAGCAAAATATATATAGAAAGGGACAGTGAGAGAAAAACAGAAAGAAAAGGGGGTAGCAGAGAACAGCAGCTGTCAGATGATTTATAACAGATAAAGAATGCAAATAAGTGCCTTCCCATTCTATTTCATTTCTACGTAGCTTTTGGCTCTCTTCTAGTGGAAAAGGATGGAGCGTGAGGAAAATACCTATGGTTTTTCTCACACTTTCCTCCCACCCCCCCTACTTCTGCCTCAATTTCTCTGTCTCTGGATATAACTCTAGAGAATGGGAGAATAGGTTTAGCAGCAAAAAGAAGGATGGAAGTTACTGTATGATTTAGCAAAAGAGTTGGAAGTAACAGAATGTTGGACTGTAAAGAGTTGAAGAAGATTTCCACCAGGACAGCGTTAATGTTCTGGAAGGGTTAAAGTCGAATGGAACATTACGATAAGTTTATATCGGGCGATTGGGCTTTTATCAAATTCTAGTCCCTCCCCCCCCTTTTGGCCAGATATAGTTAGCAAACAATTTCTTCTGAAACTTTCTGTTTAATAATTATATCTATATTTACTTCTTCATCTATCATTATTTCCATCTTTAATTTTAATTTTTTATATAATCATTATTAATTAGTATGACAAACGGCATATTTCTGTAAAAAAATGATTACTTAATAATTAATGTACATTAAAAATATTTCTTATTAAGATGGAATCTTATAAACTACGATGTAAAATCCATTACTAACTTGCAAATAAATCAATACCGCCTTTCCCTGGTTTTCATACATTTATTTTTTGGTTGTAACGATCATCTACTTAAAAATTGCCTAAATAAGTAATACTGAATTAAATTTTTGAACTTTTATTTCGTCTTTTCGAACAAATTTTAAATTTAAACATGATTTTAATTCAATCTATGAATCAATTTTTTTTTTTTTATCATATTAAGGACACTAAATACATCCCTAGAATTAAGAATTCGGAGAAAGTTCGTATAAAAAAAAAAAAAAAGTACGATTAAAAAATCGTAAGGGTTAGGCTAAACTCATACATTCAGTGTTGTATACACAAACAAAAAAACAACACCATCACCAACACTCTGTCAGTTTAGTTTGTCATTTCTATTCACGTGATCACGATATAAATCAGTTTTGTAAAGCTCTTGAACTACTCTGTTCCTTAATTAATATACATAAAACTGGTCAATCAGTGTACTTTTCTATTATACATTTATCTCTCTCCAACCCTACAAAAACTACACTATATTTGGTGGCAGCGCTTTGTGAATCTTCCCTTCTACAATAACAAGGGTCAATCAAAATAATGTTCATTTTTTTTAAATTCAGATTGTTTTGTTTTAATTCAATTTTGAAAACTTTGGTTTATTCTTTAAAATTTTATTTATTTTATTCAGTCATCCATTCAAGTTATTTATCTATTTTATATGGCTTGGCGTTTGCATGGAATTCTAAAACACATAATCTCTCAGTATAACTGTGGTAAAAATGGTGTAATAGCCAGACTAGAGTGGGAGAAACTGTTTTATAGATGATGATGTTCTAATTTTTAAAATTGAGGATTGTGTAATGTAGTGGTGCGATGATGCGTTTGTAGTAGTGGTAGTGTGTAGCAAGAGCGTTTTAATGAAAAGAGCTTGTAAGTATGTTTGAGGAAAAGATAGAAGTATTAAGAATAATTAAGAAGTCACCACTGTTTTATAAATAATTATATTCTGTTAAAATAATAACTACAAGTTATATGATATTATAAACTTATTTAATATATTGTGAAACTGGCACTAATACTAGGAGAGCGATTCCTGAAGTGTTCTGGCTTTGGCAGCAGAATACGACTGTATGGTTTGAAAGCAGAAGTGAGACTTAATAGTTGAAGGCTGAGTTTAGACTATTTTTGGAATTGAACTATTTGAAAGCTGATGGCTCTCTCTATTCTTTGGAATTGCTCTCTCTCTCTCTATCGGGGGAATTTTCTTGTATCAAAGATTTACCCTAACGGGATTCTGTGCCTTTGTTTTTCTATTTGCAATGATCCCAATTTACAGTACCTGGCACTAAAATACACTCTTTTTGAAGTTAAATTCACCGTCTAATATATTAACAAAATTAGATAAATTATTTTTAAAAACTATTATTTTTCATTTCATACTTCCACTACAATTGCTTGAAATTTAGTGAGTAGGTCTCGCCCAGTGATTCTTTCAAATTCATTTTTCAAAACGGAGACTATGAATTTACCCTGAATTAGTGGATAGATAAACCCTGAAGTTGGGTTAGATAGATAAATAAACTAGAAATAAAGCTGTATAACAGAAAAGTAGCACAAACTGTCTGGGATTTACACTAAAATATATAAAATGGTAGCAAGAGGTAAAGTGAAAGGTTGATGACGCGTTGTGACTGCTGTATGAACTCTGCTGTAAGTCTATCGGTGGACTCCCTCTTATAGCTGACGCAGCGAATTTAAATAGTTTCCCCCACTCTAGTCTGGCCTAAACTAGAGAATGATCCTGTCTCTCTTACTCTCTCTGCTTTGGATCCCTCTCTTCGAATCCTGGCGTTTACCAACAATAATTCAAAGAAAAAAAATGTCTACATTTAATATTGATGGACAAGAAAAAAACCAGGACGAAACGATTGCCTACTTGTTTGATTAATATAATGCTCTATATCAGGGGTGAGCAACCTTTTTAATCAACAGGCCAATTTAAATTTTAAAATTTTTTGGCGGGCCGCACATAAAGTAACACTTATTAATAATTTACAAAACTTTATTTATAATAAACATTAGAATAAAAAAATATAAAGTTTAAAAAAAAGTAAAGATTTCATATACAAATTTTAATGCAAAATAAAAACAAACAAGAAAAGAACAGAAAAACGAATTTACTTGAAATTTTTTATGAGAAATTTGGCATAGATTTCGATACAAGCTGATCAATATCAGCCGGAATTGATGAGGTAGGTATACGTACTCAGCTTTCTAATCGTGCATCACTCAGTCTTGATCGGTGGTCCTTTTTAATTAATTTCATGGTTGAAAATAATTGTTCGCAAACATACGTACTTCCGAACAGAGACATCATTTGCTTTGCATTTTTCGTCAAAAGTGGAAATTTCTCAGGGCTCACATAAGATTTATAAAAATTTTTGATGTTTACTGAGAAGAATATATTTTTTAAATCGGTATTGTTCTGCATGTCAAGCACTTCCATTTGAAAGTCTTCGGGAACTTTATCCACATCGATATTAAATGGCGAGGAAAACATTTTCATGAAAACCGCTGCCTTCTCAGCTTTGAACATTTGGAATCGTAATTGAAATAAGTTGATTAAAATGTCTATATATTGTGCGTATTTTTGAGAAGTAGTAACGTTTTCTGTTTCTAAATGTGGAAAAACCACAACCAGTCTGACTGATTGTGTGACAGAAGCAAACACAAACAAGCACAGACGCGGCGCGTTCGTAGCATGTTTGAACAAGTCGCCGACAAGTGAGTATCTCGTCACAAACAAGCACAGACGCGGCGCGTTCATATTGCATGTTTGAACAAGTCGCCGACAAGTGAGTATCTCGTCACAAACAAGCACAGACGCGGCGCGTTCGTATTGCATGTTCAAACAAGTCGCCGACAAGTGAGTAACTCGTCACAAAAAATTATTTCGGTTTAGTATGTACTATCATTTTATTATAATTAATTTTATAACAATATATTGATGGGAGAAAGCCGATAAAATAAATTCAATTTTAGAAATGCTTGGCGGGCCGCATAAACATGTTTAATGGGCCGCAAGCGGCCCGCGGGCCGCGTGTTGCCCATCCCTGCTCTATATAGTAAATATCAGAAATTTACATTTAAAAATTAAATTGCCAGTTCTCGATAGGTCACTGGTGACGTTTACAGTTTTATTGATCAACGTAAATAACTGTAGTGTTCATTACGGCTGGACAGAAACAGACCACTTAAAAAATTCTCATTAGATTTCTCTGTATTTATTTCAGGACAAATTGGTGTTTAAGGAAAATTTAATAATCTTTAAATAATTGTATTAATTAAAGTAAAATAGAAATTTGGGAAGAATGTTCCCATCCACACTAGATTTTTATTTATTTCTAAAGTTCTTTTCAAAATTTCAAAATTATTTGAAATTATACATCTGCAAAAAAAAGAGTAAAATATTTCATTCCAAGTAATTTTTCATTGTCACAATACACATAGTAATAAAAATATCTGTCACATATTTTTTCCCCCGCGCCTAATGTTGTTGCTATGATGATGAAGTGTAATGATGAAACGTTGGTGTATAATAATCATTGAGAGAGAGAGCAAAAGAGAGAAAGTCAGCGTGAATGAGAGAAAAAATATTTGTGAGAAAAAGTTAACTAACTCCCCCGAGCATATTACTTTCCCTTAGGGCTAGCTAGCATTCTGTTGATGAGAGGGCATGCCATAGGGGATGGATGGCCCCCTAATGAAGGGCAAGTTGGGTGGCATGTCAGACAGACTTCGGTGAACATTATATTTCTACAATATTGTGTGAACACAGATCACTAACTGCGCTCCCATTTCGTTCTCTCTCTTTCAACTCTATCTAACTCTCTCTTCTGTTAAATAGATGATGCATAAGATGTCCGTTTCACACAAGAAACATGTCACTTTGGGTTTTCTTTAATGACTTTTCTGCTAATGAACACTTTGATAAATATAACTAACTGATAAAAATTTCTACTTCATTTTGCACAACTTTTACAATCCTGCTAAACCGATCTTTAAAAAAAAAAAAAAAAAAAAAAAAGTTAGACAAAAATGTGAATACACTTTAGGAAGTTCAGTAAAAAATAAGAAATCATGAAATTAAATGACCACCAATAATTCCTACTTCCTGTGAAATCAACAGCCAGAAAATAATAAACTATAACATGATTATAATTTGCTTTTTGCAAAAAGCTACATTGACAATAAAAGTACAAGATACAAACACTCAGCTGAAATATAATAAATTACTTATTATACAGGCTCGAACAATCTTTTCTGAACATATGCGACTGTAAGCTAAAATATGATTCCCCTCTACAGCGCATTCAATCTAAAGTCGCCTAAAACATAGCCTACAATTTATTCCTTCTGTTTCCAACGCATACAGGTTGTGAAATGAAGTTGATCGGAGACACTAAAAATGATAAATCGCAATCCTTCCATAGTTCAATGACAACAATGCCACTTGATTACTTTCTGTCCTTAGTTTCTTTTTCTTCATTTTCCTTTGTTCACACATTTTTTCATTTCTGATGATGTTGTAGCTCATATAGCAAACAACTCTTTCTGCCATATCAAATTTTTGTTTAGTACATATTTTGTGTTTAGTTTGTTTAATGGAAATTATATGTAACACCGATTAACACTTTTTTTTTTTTTTTAATTTTATCCCTGAAGAAGACAATAAATTTGTCGAAACTTTGGAAAAGTTTAAAAAAAAATGTAAATTTTATTGACCGCTCCTCGAGATCTCCTTTAGTTATTTGTTTACACACTATTTTTGGTACTATTCTTATGAAATGTGGCTGTGTGATGGTGAATTGTTGGTGGGGTAGTAGCCTGTAGCACGAGAGGTTTAGTAAAGGGCTTGCGTTTATGTTTGAGTTAGACTTAGAAGTATAAGAAAATAATCAAGACATCACCAATGTTTTTGAAATAAATATATGTTCTCTAAGTGAATTTAAATACTTTATAATATCACAATAATATACTTATTAATATACTGAAACTAGCTAGATTAAACTCATATGTTTTATCTTATAACTGGCACTGAATTTAAGAGAGCGATTCCAGGTACAAATGTTCTGGTACAATGTCTTACTCAGACTGGTCTGGTTGAGTGCAAAATTTAGACTCTCTCTTGAAAGAATGCTTTCTTTTCGTAGTTCAAATTCTCTCCTTTGAGAAAGGCAAAAGACAAAGCTAACCAAGTTTTATGACCTCTTCTGTAACGGTAATCTTCTACCTGGATGTACCCTTTTTGCCAGCGAATATTAGAATATTCTTCAAATAATGATATTTTTCAAATAAAATATATTTCTGCCATTCAGATGGACCTTAGTGCACTAAAAAATTTGTGCATTAACTTTCAAGTTTTAAGGACCCTGAAAAAGCTAATTGCAATATGGCGAAATGTCGGTTTCTAGCAAACCACTCACAGACACGGTTTCAACTCGGAAACTCGAAGTGTTTTTCATGAAAATGGCCGCGAAATCTGAAAGATCCTTGTTGCACATAGTTGTCGTTGAAAAAGGATTAAGATGCACACTATTTTCTAAAGCTTTGAAAATTTAGATGAAAATAAAAGCAAATTTAAAAAAAAAAAACTTTCCATTGAGATAATCAATTAATTAAATAACTTTTTACTGGATTCGACAAATTACATTTTCTATACTCGCTAAATACAGATCGATTTAAATTTTGTCGCAAAATATTTCTTACTCCGTACATATAATATACGCATTTAGTGCATGCAATATTACATTAAGTTTACAATGCATTGTCCGTTTTAGCGTTAAGGATGAAAATTGGATTGCCAGGATAACGTTTAAAACCGGCAGCCAAGAATGAATTTTTGAAGTTAAGTTTTCATCGGAAACAAATGATTTGAGGTCCCCTGAGTAAGTAATGCCTATTTTTTTTCAGGCGGTCATAACGTCCAACTACCAATTAGGTGTCGTGAACAGGGGTGGAAGCTCTTACTTTATAATTAACATTTTGTAAATGAATATAAAATTTATCAGTTTTACGCAGGACTCGAACTGAGGTCCTCCCAAGGTCCCCTGAGTATAAATTTATGTATACGTATATATGAGAGGGCAAAAAGAGACTGTGTGTCTATGTGAGAATAAAGTTTCAAAAACGAATACTTACAAGTGCTCAAACATGGTATTCCGTATTTTATACAACCACTGCAAATGACACGAAATCTTCAATCAAAATCCATCAACCGGATCTAGGGTTTAATAATTTTTTTTTTTTTTAATTTTAGTGATATTTTCGAAAAAGATTTCAAGAAGTTTCTTTAAACTTCGTATACTATCTAAACACAAAAATGCCTATCATTTTTATTTGAAACAATTTTCCCCCCAAAAAATTATTTTATGGAGAATTCCGGGGGAGAAGTACAAGCTTTCCTCTAAAATACCATCTCGATGCAATTTAAGATATTAGGAAATTGAAGAAAATAACAGTTAACCGGAAATGGTATCTTTACAGAATTGTTTTTTGGATTTTTAGACACTTTCTTGGAAACAGCTATAAAGATTATCTTTAAACTCGGAATGTGAACTGCTCAGATATAAACATTCACTTTTATTTGATGCATGTTTCAAGAAAAATTGATTTTACCATTATTCTGGGGGAGATCTGTCAGTTAGGTCTACATTTAAAATGCCGCTAAATGCTTTGTTTGTTGAGATAGATAACTTGTCATATTAATCATAGTTAGCTAAAATTTTTTTTTTTTTTTAATCCTACGCCGGATACTACTTGCTTATCAGCAATTAAGTTTCGGGCAGACCAATATCTTATAGAGGTTTCTGTGTAACTTAAGTTTTCTTTACTTTCACCCAATTTACTGCAATTCTTTAAGTGGATGGCGTCAACAACTCCCTCCTCGCAAAGAGGACATGTCATTTCATTTAATATTCCTAGCCCATGAAATGTAATTGGTGTGATGTGTTGTAGTGTGGTGGTAGCTTGTGGCGTGAGCGGTTTCGTAAAGGGTTTGTGTGTATGTAAGCTTTAAGAGAGAGAAGTATCAGAAATAAGAAAGTAGTCACCACTTATTAAAATTATTTGCAAACCACTACAAGTTATTTGCAAAGAAATTATTAACTTATTAATATGCACTGATGCTAAGAGGGCGAAAAGCAAGTGTTCCGCTTGAATGTCTACAACAGACTGTCGAATCATAATGTCTTCTCTTGTTGGTTCAAATCTTTTCAAATAATGCTGGTATGTCTGGAGGGAGTGTATTGTCTTATCCTAACAGTTACTTGTCCCTTTGTCTCTTCAGTAACATTGACCTAAATTATAGTACCTGGCTCTTTCGCCTTCACTAAAATACACTGTTTGAACTAGCTAAACTTCACAAAATTATTTTACTAAACTATTTTCCAAATTCTTATTTTCTTTCATTTCTTTCTTCCACTACACCCAAATAGATGGCAAGGCAAATAATCGTGGCCTGTCAGGGTTCTGAAGTTAGCCACAAACACAGGACATGGCAAAGAATGTGGAATATTTTCCCTCAACAAGCAGCCGTAGTGCTTACCCTCCAAATCCATCGACCATTTATGGTTCACCCTATTGGCAAACACCGCCCGGATTTCCGCTTTGGCAGTTCTTAGCGACACAGGTATAACCGATTGGTTCGAGGAACCGTCCTTTTTAGCCAACTGATCGGCTATCTCATTTCCAGACACTCTGCAATGTGCTGGAACCCATTGTATCATTATTGTCCACTTCAGGCAGAGCAATTTATGGAGATGCCACCTGGCTTCTTCTTGGTACACCGTGTCAGGGGGGCTATCATTTATTAAAGCTATGATGGCAGCGCATGAATCTACCAGTAACACTACCTTGATCGGATTTAATTTATGGAGTATGAGAAAGCCTTGCCTTAAAGCAAACATTTCTGCATCAAAATTTGTAGCCTTTCTGCCAAAGAGAAGGATTCTTTGATAAGGCCCTCGCAGAAAACACCGGCACCAGCAGTTTGCGTTATACTATCTGCTGAGCCATCTGTATATATTTGCATCCACCCACTATATCTTTCCTCGATTATTTCCAGGGCTGATACTTTAAATTCTGGCAAATGACAGTCTTTCTTTGCCTTATCTAGCCCGATTTCTAAAGAATATTGGGGTAAAATGTTAAAAGTTAGGGTAAAAATGTTAAGAAGCTGTACGAACTTTTTTATGTAAACATTCTGCAATCAATATGGTTTTCTATGAAAATCAAATGCGGTGAATAATTATTAAATTAAAGGATAAACATGTAAAAGGGATTAACAAAATTATACAGACGCACTGGATTGTTTAAGGCCTATATTCAAGTAGAAATTGTAACAATTTTCTCATATACGGAGTAAACTGTATTATTTACTAAGCTTCTACTCAAATGCGGAAGGTTAATTTGTACAATTTGGAACTTTAGTAGAGTTGAAGCAGACATGTTGAGCGGAGTTTACTTGTAGAAAGGAGGTATTTGAGATCTTGGTGGATGGGTTAAAGGATCCAACTCCCCAGTTGACTTAGTAATCTCAGACTGTCACACATCAGCGCTAACACCGCCACAACTAACAAACTCGTACATACGAGCGCACGTGCAAAGAATAGCAGCTCGCTAGCACGTCGCTACAGTTTATAATTACTCGCGCGGCCTTACTAGCACTCTCTAATATCGGTACTAATTACACCGCACCAGTCTTTGGACTAATTTTATTAGGAATATTTAATGGAATTCCGTAGCTTTGGCAAAAGCAGAAGAGGGTTGGTAACATTTGGCGTACCAACCCAAACTCCTTTTGAGGAGAGTTTTTCCTTAAAAGACTGAAGATATTATCAAAAAGCTTTTAAAGAAAAATATTAAAATAAGTAAGAGATAGGTCTTCTTTATTGTCCTCTAAGAAACATGATCAGCGTTGGCTCTAAAATGTTAATAAAATGAGTATAAAAAAAAAACACGCGTGAAACACTCACACAACTTTTCTTATTGCAGATTTTTTTTTTTTTTTTTTTAATTTAAGGCGCGTCAACACCTAAGGTCATTTGCTTTCGGATTCTTCTCAGTGCACTGCCGGCCTTCGTAAGTGTTATCTCGGTACAGATAATACTGTCCATCACCGGACAGTGAGCTGTAGAGGCTCCTAGGAAGAAAAAATCTAAGGGTACCACAGCTAGACTCGAACCCGAGTCCTCCGTGTGGGAGTCTAGCACGCTAACCACTTAGCTATTCCTTTCTAACCACTTAGCTATTCCTTATTGCAATTGTTGCACTCTTAATTGGCAAATGTTCTTTAAATTTGCTTTGTTTACTAACATTTTTATTTGGGCTTATACATTACTCATATAAACAACTAGCGATTATAAATTTTAACCGAATGGGTCTATATATAAGTCTTTGTGTCACTATAACTGAGATAATTTATAGTGGCAGTTTAAATTTACTAACTCACAGGTCACCCAGAACACCTGTAAATTAAATTTAAAAATAAAAAAAAATGTTTCAAATAAAAGTGATAGACTTATATCATGCACTATTTTAACGGAATTTTTGGGTGTAAGATAGAAAATTAATAAACTAAAGCTATAACTTACTGCACTGAAATTAAATATGCAAATAGAACTTATTACTAAGGATTTAATTAAAAAATCGATTACAATTATAACTGTAAAAACATTGTTATAATCGAGATAAAAGTGTGTGGTAGATCTGTGAGTGTAGGTTTAGTAAACTAATTACTGTTTATCAGTATTATATTTTGTAATGTCTCAACTATTAATGTGTTTTTTTATCTGAATGTATTCGATTTTGTAGTTCATTATATTGCCGTGATTTAGGTATATGTGTATTGCTTCCAAAATTTCTCTTTTTATTAAGATTACTTTCGTAATCCAGCATTGAGCTAATTATCAAAATTTATGTTATGACAAGTACTTTTAAAATTTTTTGATAGGGCTGTATTATTTGTATAATTCGATTGTAGAGTTTATTTGTGTGCATTCAATTAAGGATGTTCTTTGGGTGTCCAATGCAGTGAAGACCACAAGAACATGACAAAGAGCATACCAATTCTTTTCTTTTAAACCATGGTCCCACAGGCCTCAACTAACTCGACTCTAATACGATCTATTTTGAAAAAATTAAGTCAACTCCAGGCTTATAGCATTAGCGCAAGTCTATTGCTCTTCATGCAAAACCTACAGCCGCCTAAGAGGTTGTTAGCGCCGAATATGATGGTTAAAATTAAAATAATGGAAAAATTCCATTGTATTTTATAATACGTAATAATTTATCATTATGGTCATGCTAATATCTAGGATCAACTTTATTAAAAATTTATAGACGGAATTTGAATTACCCTATAAACACTATTGCCGTTACCCTATCTGAGCCGTTCAGATATGCGGCTTGTTTATGTAATAGTACAACATGAAGTGCAATGAAGTGTATTTAGGAGCTACACTCACGTCCAATAATGAGGTAGGCGAGGACATTCGTAGCAGAATCTCGGCAGCTAACAGATGTCTGGGGGCGATTAGAAGTACGCTCCAAAATAAGCAAGTCTCCAGACAAACGAAAGTCACCATATATAAGACAGTTCTCAGACCGGTATTGTTATACGGCTCGGAGGCATGGGTGTTGACAGCAGCAGACGAGCAGAGATTGAACTGCTGAGGGAGGAAAGTTTTGCGATGTATTTATGGCCCAGTAGTTGAGGGCGGCGTGTTCCGTCCACGTAAAAACGCTGAATTGTATCAGCTCTATGGAGTAGAGACGCTTGTGGCTGCCATAAAAGTGGGAAGGTTGCGCTGGTTGGGACACCTCCACAGAATGAGTGTGGAAAGAACCCCTCGAAAGGTCTATGAAGGGCACCCAGGAGGTAGAAGACCTAGAGGCCGGCCAAGGTTACGTTGGCTGCAGGATGTGGAGGCGGTTCTGATGTAGATGGGCGTCAGACAGTGGAGATGGAAAGCCACAGACAGAGATGGTTGGGACAGTCTGCTAAAGGAGGCCAAGGCCCTGCAAGGGCTGTAGAGCCAAAGGAAGAAGAAGAAGAAGAATAATTTCTTTTCAGCCCTAATCTTATTGATTTATATTTTGGTAAAATCTCCCGTAACTCAGTACGTCTCCACCGTAGCACAGCTGGCCACTAGTTGTACACTAAGCTAACAAATTAAGTGTATCAAGGTGCTTATGTATGGCACGTTGCCGCGAGCGGTTCATCGCCCAGTTCAAGAAATTTCGCTCTGGCAAGACAATCTCGCATTAGCAAAGTACATGGAGCAGTGTCTAATTTCTCCAGTCAAGCAAAACCTGCAATGATCACTATGGCCAGACCTAACAGGTTTAGCAGATCCATCCTTAAGGCAGGCGGCCCAGATTAAACAGGCGTGCTGTATGTTTCTGCTATCCTACCGCCCCCCGCCGCCGTTGAAATCTTTTATTGCCTTTGATCATTGATATTCCTTCCTCCAAAGCCACTGATTTTTATTATCCAGAAATTAAAAATAAAGATTTTGTCACTTGGAAATATTGCAAAAATGTTCTGAAACTATAAAAAAATGGTTCATTTGAAACTTTTCATATAAATTCTTCCACTTTCTTTGCATGATTGCTTATCCATAATTTATTTCAATGTAATCTAGATTTTTATTAACTTGAAATGAAATGATTAAATTATATATATATATGTATTTATTTATTACGTTTAAAAGGATATCCTTTATAGCAAGTAGATTGGCTCTTATATATTTATGATATACATGTTTAAATTATATAACTAACTTATTTAAAACGGGGAAAATTTGGCCAGTATTACATAAATTTGTAATCATTGCAAACATAGGCGGCAATCATAGCTGAAGTATTCAATTATTAATCGATTAATTATATGCACAAATTTAAGTAAATATACTTAAAATAACACTAATAATATTGAGAATAATTGACAGTATAATTTATAAACATTTATGTATATTTAAATTTTATTTTATTTTACATACATGCATTTAGAAATTACATAATATATAATATGTTTATAATTAATTAAATCAAGTGTAACCCTTTAATGGTCTCTCGACCTAGAGTATTGCTTTAATGTAATTAATTTTTTTTTTTTTTTTTGTTATATTTTTGTACTTTGTTTTCAGTAAAGCATTATTAATGTTATATATTTATATAATTTTTACTTTCATTTTTTTTATTGTTTCATATTTTCTTTTTATATCAGTATTTTTATTAATAAGATTAATGGAAAAGCATTAGAGTATCCTGGATGCGATGGGGGTTCATTGTTTCGTACTAAAAGAAAAAAAAAAAAAGAAATAAAAAGAGAATCAATTTGGAGAAGTAGTAGATAATAGCCTTGTGAGACAATGGAAAAATTCGTTTTTTATGTTTTATATTTTTTTTCACTCTCTCTCTCTCCCACTCTCTTGCTTCTCTTTATTTGATAAAAGCTTCCATTAAATTGTGTTAGGACTAGTGTAAGAATGAATAAAAGTTTTGAATAATTAAACAAGCTATTAGAGCCACAATCCCAGGGCATTCATGAGAGACGCTTTCATCAACCGTCTAAAACAATTAGTAACAATGAACACCAGCAAAAGAGAAAGAGATTAATCTGCACTGTATATATTTGAAAAATCAAATACTTCAATTTGAACAAAAATTTAAATATTGATTCAATTGTAAATATAATTATTTAATATACTTTGTCATATAACAAAGAGTTAATTTATTTACTTTTGTTAATTTTTAATTTTATGTAATTTTTTTTTTTTTTTTTATCTCATCATTGTTTGTATATTTTATTACATTAGAGTCTCAAATTAAACATTGAAAATAGCTGGGTCAGTGAAATTTCTAAAGTAATGCACGGATAATAAATAATTTAAAAGAAAGTTTCAGTCCCGCTTTTTTTTCCTTTTTTTTTTTTTATAAGCAACTCGTTAATATATATATTTTTTTTTTACATTGTTTCCATCCATCAACAATTCTTTTAAAGTAGTGAACAAATATATATTTTTTTTTTGTCAACAAACTTAAAAATTCTTATAACAATATGGAGTTTGAACATTTCTAATTTTTGTTCTCTCAATAGCAGAGTGGCATGGAGCGTTGTCTCTTTCTCAATAAACAAATACTGTAATGACCAGTATTGGCCAGACCACAATTAACCCCGTTAGGCACTCTTACAGACTTACAATGCCCGACTAAATACCCCCCCCCCCATATCGTAATTTGTTTTTTTTTTTAAGTTTCATTTTTACCTGCGAAAAAGCTTTTGTAAGTGGACGTATTTGTGTAAAATGTTTCAAATTGGTTTTTACTGGAAATATATTATATTTTGAAGCCACCTAAATAGAGATTCATCTTCTTCAAGATTCAAGATCTAAAAGTGCCCCCGAGGCTTCTGCACAGTGCACTGCCGGCCATCGAGCAGTGCTTTCTAGTTACAGACAACATCTGCCCATCACCGGACATTCTTCCCGTATATCTCTTTTCCTCCTGGTACTTCGGGGGATCTTTCTAGACCGTACCTACCCATTCAGGTTTACCAGTCCCCCTTTGCAAGCAACGGGATCGTTTAACAAGATGGGAATGTCACCACCATGGAAGGAATTTTAGTGCAATGCCCGACCATAGCAGAAGTGCCGAAGCACTCCCCCGCTTGACCCATTTAAGGGCAGGTTGAGTTTCCTCAACCAGCGCGCAGAGTAATCCCACAACGTGGTCACATTCCACTACCAGTAGCTAGAGAAGGTACTCTCTAGCAGGCTCTGGTGAACCGCGCACACCCAGCAAATGCGCTTCCAGCACCGGGCTGGTTCCGAGGTTAATTTTATATTGCGCGTCTCCTCCCGCTCAACTCATGACCTCGGTCATTGGAGTTATTGGTTAAACCACGGCCACTACGAATCCTACCTCAATTGCAAGCAATTGGCTCGGAAAGTAGCTTGCGCGCGTAGTTCAGTATTTCAACTCTAACGAGCTAGCGTGAGTGATCGCACGCCCGATGGATCTAATGTCCATCTACTGATTCCTGTCCATTGCCTCAAGCACAGGGGTTTCAGTAACCGAGGTTGGGGGAGGGAATCCGCAACATGGAGAGCCAGAGGCTGATTGCACCTCGTAGGGTGGGCGATGGCTTCGCCACAAGCCTACGCCAAAATGACTCTAGTTGTTGAAGTGACACAACTAGATTTTATTTTCCACAGAAGGACTCATACATATCTTATTAGAAGATACGACTTGTGCAGTGCAGGGTCTCTCTTTTAGTCGCCTCCTACGACAGGCAGGGCATACCGTAGGCCTATTCTACCCTGGGACCTACACGGGAAGCCCATCACCGGAATAGTGTAGAGAGAGACTCCTAGGAAACGAAAATCTAAGGGTAGAATGCTGGATTCGAACCTGGAACCTCAGCGTTGATAGTCCAGCGCGCTACCACTGAGCTAATCACTTCCACCACTTTCTCTTGTAATTATTACAATCCTTATGGACAACTTTTCATCAAATTTGGAATTTTTACTGAAAGCTTAGTAGATAGTTATTTATCTTTACAACTATATCTTCTTAGTTGGCCAGAAGTGATGTTTCATTTCAATGTAAAGCAAGACTGAAGAAATTAATAATGTCTTTCTTCAGATATTTGCATCAAACGTGAAAAAGTGTTACTCAGTCGGTGGAATGGGATAACCTAATATACATATATTATACACGTATAATGTGAGAGATAATGTAATGTATGGAAGTCTAGTATTACTGACATTACTGTTATATTGCTAAAACTGGAATAGTATACTGCAACTAAAGCCTGACTCTTTATTTTTTGAAGTAACAAAAATATGTAATAAATTTGTGTTCCGTTTGTAACAAAAACAACGTCTAATTAACTTAACGAGTTCTGTTTTATTATCATAACTATTATTATTATTGTTATTATTATTATTATTGTTATAGAAATTAAAATACAGCTGTTATGCAAAAAAAAAAAAAATTGTCCAGAATAGATGAAGATCAGAATGTAGCGCTGTTTGTATTTATTTAATAAAAAATATATTCAGCTTACAAGTTTCTGTCTCAGTTGTTTTTAAAACATCCAGCACTGATTTAATGGTACTGCAAACGTAAACGTACAGGGTTTTACATAAATTCTAAAAAATTATCATTTAATCTCGGTTGGTATACATTTTTTTTAATTTTTTTATTTTCTAATGTTGGTTGGTTGAGAACTGCCAACATTGTGTCGGACATTTTTGTCATAACGCTTTACCCGAAAAAAATAAAATGATTTGTTTTAAATATGTATCAAGTTGTTGTGTTGTCTAACACACTCCGTTCGTATAGAACAACTATGGATTGTAAATTTCAAAAATAAATTATTTAAAGAGTTTTTGGTCTCTAGTATGGATGAACTTTATGTTTGGGGATCAAACGCCTGGGGATTTTCTTTTCAAACGTCAAGAAAAATGGTTGGTATTCTAATATATATATATATATATATATGACGTGTTTAAAACCGTCAGCATTTACGTAGTAAATGGAGGCATGTCCAGTAAGTAAGTGTACTGAATTTTTGTAGGTTACTGAAGTAGTTTCCCGCCAACCCCTTCGTCCACTTCTCCACCTCCCCCTTCATCTCCTCGTCGGATGAAAACCTTTTTCCACCCATGTGCAGTTTCAGGGAGGTAAAGAGATAGTAATCTGAAGGTGCTAGGTCAGGGGAATGCGCGGGATGGTTCAGGACATCCCATTTAAACAAACAGTTCCTTCGTAGCGTTGGCCGTGAGTGGTCTGGCATTGTCGTTCAGCAGGCAGAATCCCTTTATTCTGAATCGCCCTCCGCAATTTTTTTAGGGTCTCACAGTATCTTGCAGATTGATGGTCTCCCCTTTGGGCATATATTCAATTAAAATTATGCCTTGACAGTCCCAAAACATGAATGCCATGATTTTCTTGGCTGAAATTGTGGTTTTGAACTTTTTGGCGGAGGGTGAAGAGGTGTGACGCCACTATTGAGACTGCCTTTTTGTTTCAGGTGTGTAGTGTGCAACCCAAGTTTCATCTCCAGTAATGATTGAGCGGAGAAATTCATCTCCATGGAGTTTGTAGCGTCTCAAAAACTCTTGCCCGGCCTCCACTCGATTCACTTGGCGGGAATTGGATTGACATTTTTCACAAAACGTATTGTCGCGTCGACAGTTCTCAACGTTCTGACCTCAAACCGGTCTCGTTGCGGAGGGGAGGGATCAGGCTACACAACAGTGTAGCCAACATGTCGAAAACAAAATCCCTCCGGCCGTGAGAGCCTCAGTACACTTACTTACTGCGCATGCCTCGTACATGGAGAAAATCACAAAAAAATGAATAACCTATTCAGTAATGTCGCACTTCCGGTCAACCGATTTTCTTCAAACTAGAAATTTTTGCAACTTATATAATTGTAATTAAGGCATGATTGTATATATAGCACATGACTGAACTGAATTTTTTTGTCTACATTTTTTTGAGTTTATCGCCTTCTTTTCAACATGACTTGTTTGTTTATTTCGTATTTCTGTGGTCTGCAAATCTATTGAGTCTGGTACTATGCGAAGGACATCTTTGCCTTTGCCAAAGTTTCCCAGTGCTGAGACTACATATGTGTAAGAGGAGATGGTGGATAGAAAGAAGAATTGTGGTAAGGAATGTTTATATTGTTGGGTCCTAAACCCTTGGGCACTGTATTTTATGCGTAAAGTCATTACCGCAGTCGTCTAATTCTTGTGGTATCTTTAGATCTTAAGTTTAATCCTTGATAAAGGTATGTTTACCGGCAGATCTCTTAGTTGATTGGACCATTTATTAATGATGGTTTGCCACGAAACAGGAATAGGAGTGTAACAAGAACTAATAAGACAGGACTATGGTCGGCAGAAAGATTGTATATTGTATGTGCGTCAGCAATTAAGTAAATGTGAGAGTTGATGAAAAAAAATCAAGTAAATCTGGCTGTTTTCTAGGTGAGCTGAGCAATAGATAGGTTCATTAGGGGATTGAGCAATGAAACTGTTTGAGGATAAGGTATTAAGGAGAACTACTACACGAGGTTTAGTTACACGACTACTCCACTGTGGGTGTTTTGCGTTGAAGTCGCCACCACAAAAAAATCTAGGG